>PVKA01006600.1:0-82644 GCA_004027165.1 Ctenomys sociabilis | reverse complement strand
TGGAAAGAGAAAATACCCAAAAAGCCTTACCTTTTGGCCAAGTACATATTAACTGGAGCAAGTTATAAAGCATTGTTTTAATTATAACATATGTATATATTCACACACATGCATAGAATTTATCTCTTTAGAATAAATTTATATGAAGATATTACAAATATATGTACCTATAATTCCTAAAATTATCTTTTATATTTTTCCCTGATAATTAGGGATATTTTTATTTGTTTTATGTTAATTGACAATAAAACTTATATTTATGCAGCATGATTTTTTATATATTTATACATTGTGGCATGGTGAAATTACTGTAACACATACATCACTTCAAATATTGTTTTTGTAGTTAAAACATTTAATATCTACTTTTTCAGCAGTTTTCAAGTATACAATGCATTAACTAGTTGCCAGGTAGATCTCAACCTATGCGTCTTTATTTCATTAATTGTGTTTCTCAATTTTATTGTATCTCATTGAGGCTGAGATGATTCTTTTAAATTTTTTTCAGGCAATTAATAAGTATCCACTTATGTAAGGCCAGTTCCTAGGGCTTCTTTAATTTCTTGGTGGCATCAGATACACCTAATTCTTGATCATCTACTAGCCTTGCTTTGGTTTCCTTGCCTTTGAAAGAACAAACCTCTCTTCTACTCTTCACTGACTGCTCTTACAAGTACAGATTTTCTTTAGTTAGGATACCAGGCTGATGGAGTTACCTGTGGGGTGGAGTTTAAGTGGATTAGAAGTCGCTTCTGTGGCTGTGGCTGGGTCCTCCATAGGGTCTGTGTTTGGTGGGTCTGTTACCAGCAACTTTGACAGGAGTCATTCTTATTTAGTTCTTTAGTGACCATATTTTTTTCTAGGACCATGGTTTGAAAGGTTGGGTGTTTTAGGTTCTACATACAGTAGGCCTATTACCAGGTAGGTAATAGGTAGGTGTGGCTACCTAATAGGTAGGTGTGGCTTTCCCCTATCTCTTGGAAGGCTCCTGCAGTACCCCTGTGTGGATCCATGGGCTGCCAATACTTCCTTAGTCTACAGTTTAGATGGGGCTGGAATTAGAGTGCTGGACTGCTTCAGAATGCACAGCAAAACTGGGGAGGTCTTTAGACCTATCTTCTTCTTATTTAGAGTGAAAAAATGTTCTGTTACTTTTGTTCAACTTTTATGGATACCAATCAAATTCTATCCATATGGTTCATCCATAAAAAATACAATTGCAGCCTACATTCAATTTATACAACTTATTCATTAGATATATTTAATTATAAGCAAAATATTAATAGCAAATATAATGACAAAACTTTTTTACATTGATTCCTTATGTTATTTAACTTTTTACATAGCTTACACAATTGCTATTTTTGTGCATCTATTAATTCAAAACAAATTTCTAAATTTAAAAACTATTTAATTAACAATATCATATGAATTAATATTTTCTCTATTTTTATAAATCTGTGAATGTTGTTTCTCAGTTTCCTTTGGTAGTTTTATTTCCTATATAGGGAAGAAAAAAACAAGAATATGAAAGGAATCAGCACTTTCAATGACTTCTCCTTTTGGGTTGGCTCCGCCTCCATTCTGTACCCTTGCGTATTATATGAGTAAGGTGATGCCTCTGAGTTCTTAGTCTTCTGCTTCTTTAAGACAACAATTCTTTGGCATAACAATACAAGGAAACTTAGAAATTATTGCAGTCATAAAATTTGGGAATGGACAAACGGAGAGTAATATTTCTTGAAGACCCTGGATCTACTGGTAAAGTATTTCATTTACCCTGCTCTTCCCCTTTAATGGAGTTTAGAAGTATTCTGACAGTCCAGGAAAGTACAAATGGACAAAGAACAGTTAGAGTGGATGGTACTGATTCTGATCTGACATAGATTCAACTCAAAAGGTGTGAGAAAGGGACAAGAGGTGGCCTGGGCTTATAAAACTACTGAGGTGAGCTTGTCAGGAACTGAAGTTTAAACTGCAGTATATTTAGTCTATAAATAAGAGTTGTTAGAGAAGAGAGAATAGAACAGAATAATGACTGATTTAAATGTAATTATTTAGAATAAATTCAGTAGAAACCTCAGTGTCAAAAATCCATTTCATTATTCATATGAACATGTTAAAATTTTTTATTATTTTTACTTTTAAATTAGCATTGAGTGAGCATATGAAGAAAAAATGAGAGTAACAGAAACATTATAGTGTTTTATGTTATATCTACAGATGGCAAAATCTCAGCATTTGGGTTTATCAGATATAAATAGTAGCATTTTATTATATTAATGTATTTGACAAACATTGTTCCAGGTAGTGTTTATAATAAACATGGTAGATATAATCTGTTTCCTCCTGCAACTTTCTGTCTAATAATGTGAATTAGGTGGATATAGAGATGAATAGTTGAGCACTGAGCAGGTAGGAGAATGTAGAAATCTCAGGAAATCTGTCTTGCATCTTTAGGGATACCCATTTATTTTTATTATTTATTTGGCAGAACCTGGGATTGCACTCAGGCCCTTGCGCTTGCCGGGAAGTGCTTATTCCACTGAGCCATCTCCCCTATTTATTTTTAGTTTCATTAATACCTTTTTCACTTGGTTAGGTTTAAGGCTTGCCTTTGCAATAATTGTTCAACCTCCAATTTTTTTCTAATTCCATAAGCTTAGGTTGCCTAGAAACATTTTGAAAGTGATTTCACTGACATATGGTATTTTTAATGTGAATTTCTCCTGTGTTTCATTTAGAAAGAAGAGTTTTCTGTCTTGGTTTGATATTCTCCAAACAATCTGCCACCATTTGGTTTTTTCCCCACATCTCTGCTTGGGAAGGCTCTATTTTTGCCTTCTTTCTTTCCTTAACAGATTTCAGAAGACATTTAGTCCACTTGACGCCCTTCACTATTGCTGTGATCATACTTCTCAATGTGTCTTTCGTAACCAGCTATCTTGGTGAGTAGCTTGTCTGTTCACTTTGTCTTAGTCCACCTTCATCAGAATTATTAAATAAATAATAATTCTATGTACTGGATATCACTTAAAACTATACTCCATTGGGTAGAGTTACCAAACATTAAAAACATACAGTAACAACCAAATTGTATAATGCTAGATATTTGCCTGGTTTTCCTCATTAAAATAAACTCACAGGAAAAATAGCCATTGAAGTTAAAGCTTGGAAAGAAGCATAGCTGAAAAAAGTAAGAAAGATACATAACAAAAGAAACTTTTGTATTATTGACTAAAAATAGAATTTTAGGAACACTTTAGTAAATTCAAATGCCAACACTTATCCAAGAATGGCTTAAAAATGGCAGGCTAAATGGAAAACCCAGGTTCCTAAATTATTCTCAAATAATGACAAGAAGGCAACTGAGATAATTTAGAGACTGGCCATGGGAAAGAAGTTTATAGTAGAAAATTGTCTCCATTTTAATTTTCATTTAAATCCTTTAATTTTGGTCAGATTCCTATTATTGTTTTTAAGATCAATGCTACTTTACACATATTTGTGAAATGAATATTTAATTCCTTATATCTGGTTTTTAATCCTCATAATCGCATTGTGAGTTTCTCTTAAATGATATTAGGACTTAAGAAAATCATTCCCATAAGTCTATAAAATCTTATTTAACCAGTAAACTCCCCATGGGGATGAAATAAATTGCCATCATTAAGAAAATACAAGGGCTGCCAAATAGCTCAGCAGATTTAAGTGCCTACAAGCAGGCTCAGAGGCCAGGGGTTACAACCCTGTGCTTGCTGTCCTAGCCCTTCCCCTGGGGCATGCTGAGACAGCAACTGAGACTGGGCACAGTGGTGTGTGCCTATAATCCCAGGTCTTGGGAGGTTATAAACAGGCAGCTCACTATGAGTCTGATATAGTAGTGAGACCCTAAACACCCTGTAGACCCTTCCCTAAAATACAAAGAAAAGAAAAGAAAAGAAAAAAAAGAGAAAATTCAATGGTCAAATAGTACATCATGCAGTATTGTGTTACTTAGCTTTCCTGGTTTTATACCGTTGGTTCATTTCAAGCCTGTGAGATTATTGCTGGTTATATCTGAGTCCCTATCAAATAGCATTCTCAGGGTTAGCTTACTTGTTTAAAGTGCCTGCTTGAGTAAATTCAGTCCGATGCAGGGAACTGCAGTTCAATCCCCAGCTCCATAGGCTACACCAGACCCACCTTTAAAGCAGCCTGGGCCAGCCAAAATAAAAAAATGCTCAAATAGCCTTCTCTCTTTATAGCATGGGTGAAACCAGGATGATCCTTATATCTGACTTTGAAGGATAAATAAGTGATATATAGTCATTTAATCCCTTAATGGCTCTTTGTGCGCTTGATCAATTGTTGTCTGAACTCATTGCAGGAGGAACAGAAAAAGAGCTGAGGCTAGTGGATGGTGAAACAAAGTGCAGTGGCAGAGTGGAAATCAGAGTCCAGGAAGAGTGGGGGACAGTCTGCAAACATGACTGGGACATAGAGGAAGTCTCTGTGATTTGCCATCAGCTGGGATGTCCAACGCTCATCATGGCCCCCGGATGGACTAATTCCAGCAATGGATCTGGACGTATTTGGATGGATCATGTGTCTTGCAGAGGGAATGAATCTGCTCTTTGGAATTGCAGCCATGGTGTTTGGGGAAAGGCTAACTGCACTCATGAACAAGATGCTGGAGTAACCTGCTCAGGTAAGACTTGCATAAGTCACAGTAAATTACATGGGCATATTTCTGCTTTGTCAGATTCTTGGAGTTCCCCTTTTCCTTGAACAATTCATAAACATTCTAAAATACATGGTAGAAAAATGTGGAGATGGCGAGAGAAGTGAAATGAGTCCCTTTTATGGAAATGATGTAGTCCATCATAAAATTATCAAATCCACTGTTTGGAAAATAATTGGAAAAACTCCACTCTAAAAAGGAGGAGGGTAGGAGATTCTGGGCATGTACTCAATGAGAAAGTGACTGATATCAATTCTATATTTGGTAATTATACCATAACATATGAATACTATACTTTCTTGGGTCAGCCAGATAGCTCAGCTGACTAAAGCGACTGCTTAGGCAGGTGCAGAGACCAGCGTTCCATTCCCAGTGTGCTGGCCTCACCCTCTGGGGTGCACTGAGACTGCGACTGAGATTGGGTGTAGTGGGGCACACCTGTAATCCCAGCGCTAGGGAGGCTGAAAACAGGAGGATCACTATGAGTCTGATCTGTGTAGTGAAACCCTGTAAATGCTGCACTAAATACATTAAAAACAAAACAAAACAAAACAAAACATGTTCTCAAAGTTAATTCTGGTCCCCTTTTCAAATGACATATTCATTTAATTCATAGGTCACTACATTTTGCATAAAAAGCTGACCACTTAAAAAAGAAATATTTCCATCGCTAATATTAATCCCACCCTATTGGAGGAAGGGTGTTTTCACAGTATAATTTCTTTTCTCTGTATCTAATGCCACTCACTCAATTGCACTGGTTTTTAATTTGTAATTTTTTTTTTGTAATTTAAAAAAAATGTATGTATTTGGCACAGGGTTTCATCAAGCAGTTCAGGTTCATAATGATCCTCCTGCTTTCAGACTCTCTAGCGCTGGGTTTACAGGTGTGTGCCACCATGCCCGGTCCAGGTAACTGGCTCAGCATACCTGGGGGCAGGGCCGGCAAGGCATGTGGTGCCAGGGTCTAACCCTGGCCCCTGTGTTTGCCTAAGCAGGTGCTTAGTCCACTGAGTTTTTATAATTTTGATCTAAGGTGATCTAACAGTGACCCAGAAAATTATGTTACCTCTTTCTGCTGGCAAAACTCACTTTTCTGACCCAAAACCTGATGCCTTGGATTCCCCATTTCTCGTTGCTCATTTTGTTGGCTTTCATGTAATCTCTTACCTGCTCAGCCTCACCTAGGGTCACCTCCCTGGCAGGAGCCTCCACAAAAGGAACAGATCTCATGCACTGAGTGAAAGAAACAGTGCTAGCTATCATCTAGAAAAATGTTGCATCAGTGCCCAGCACAGTTATTCATGGTGTGATGATTTTATAAAAAAAGTTTTTAAGTCTCTCTACATGTCACTTTAATGAGAACTCACATAATGCACGTAGAACAACTGGGAATCTGTTCAGGATGGCACAGATGCTGGAAATGTTAATTTCTTCATGGCTTTCTCCCATTCGTTACCTTATTGACTCAGGTCTCCTTTGTTCACGTTATTGTTGTTCTCCTCCACCACTCTTCTCTCCTCTTCCTTCCTCTCCTCCACATCCTTCTTCACTCGTCCTCTATCTCCTCATGGTATTCCTCCTCCCCTTCTGCTTTAGCTTATCAATCACTAGAAAGTACAGAATAACAAAAGTAATGCTTAGAGCCATAATGCATTATATTACTCTTTGGATCATTACTGTTACCTATAGAACTGCTAATTAGCTAAGATAATACACTTGGCTTTTAGTTGTTTGTTTTGGCCTAGCTAAGAATGAAGTCGATCAGATTTACTCTCTGAAAATTACATACCTAAAACTACAACTGGATTTGTATAGTAGGAAAAGGCTATAGCTATTTAAAGTTTTATTAAATCATAGTGTCCACATTTCTAAGTTTCTTGACCCTAATTTTCAGATCTTTCAGCTCATTAGCACAGGCTCTGAGGCCGCATATCACGATAGTCCAGAGAATAATCTGTGATGCTATCCCTGCCCCCACATAGGAGCTCTGGATGTATAACTCTGGGCCACTTGTTTAATCTCAACCTTCTTATCTGAGAAGCAGAACTAATAATAGCACATAAAGTTGGAAGGAAAATAAGCTGGTTGGAAATACACTTAGAAGAGAATGAGCATATTTTTTTGTTCTCAGTTTTTACCTTATTATTAATTGCTCAAGATAAAAATAAATCTTGTGAAGTGGAAGTCTTAAGTCTTGTTAACTGGATTTCGCAGTTTGTAAAGATAAATTATATTTCATAAACTACTTTTTTGTGGTAGTGGAATTGAACTCAGGACCTTGTGCTGGCCAGGCAAGCACTTACTCTAATGAGCTATCTCCCTGGCCAAAAGAACACCTATAACATTTTACTCAGCCACACAATTTTTGTTTTTCAGATGTCTAAAACTTTATTAAAATATTTTCTGTAATTAATTAAATCTGAAAGGTAGCTTGCAGAAAGAAATCTTCTTATAAACAAAGTTGCATTATGCTATCAGTGATACTGGATGCTTTAAAGAGTCATAAACACACTTCTATTCAATTGCAATGAGAATAAATAGAACAGTTGGATTACTTTACTTTCAACTTTTAAGAATTTGTATTGCACAGCATCTTCTTGCAAACTGTTGTCCCTAATTTACTGCGTACATTTTTACATTTGTTTTTTCCTATTTTCTAATTGCAAATCTAAATTCAACAATTTATGCTCTGAACTATTTAAAATAAAGGTAAAAATAAGGATTTTAAATGTCCAACCAATAATCTGAATGTCATTTTTATTTAAGAGCCAATTTAATATATCATAAATTTACATATTATTTTATAAATAAAATATTTTCTAAATTAATGTTGAGTCAGTTGTGTCTATTTTTATGTAAAAAAGTGTTAATTTCTCTCCTAGTAATGAAAATAAAGGCAATAAAATAGAAAGCTTTAAAGCTTTAATCTGCATAATATTTTCCCTAATCTGTAGATATAAAGGACAGTCCTAATTTTTAACAGGCTTCCCACAGGTTAAAATTCTATAATTTGTGGTTAAAATTCTATAATTATATTAGCCTTTTTTCTAAGATCCAGTAAAATAGGGTAACTTTCAAAATCTGGTGTAATTTTTAAAAGAGTATGAAATTTTGAGAGTCCTGAGAAAACACATTTTGTACAATCACTTCTCGATGTGTATCATTTATCTCTGGGACCAGCCCAGTAGATCAATGGATTAAAACGCCTGCGTAGACTGGATACAATGGCCTGGGATTGGATCTCTAGCATGCAGGGCCAGCTCCACCCACAGGGCACACTAATAAGGTGATGGAGACAGCATGGTGGCATGAGCCTATAATCCCAGCACTTGGGAGGCTGAAAAAACAGAAAGGATCACTACAAATCCGGTCTGTGTAGCGAGCCCCTATGGACCTTGCACTAAATACATTTTACTTTGACCTTTGTTCCAGATGGATCTGATTTGGATTTGAGGCTCGTGAATGGGCACAACAGGTGTTCTGGAAGATTAGAGGTCAAATTCCAAGGACAGTGGGGAACAGTGTGTGATGATCAATTCCGCATGGATGATGCTTCTGTCGTTTGTAACCAACTTCAATGTGGAGACGCTATCGCTGTCTCTGGTTTAGAAAAATTTGGAACAGGTTCTGGACCAATCTGGCTTGATGATCTTGCATGCCATGGGAATGAGTCAACTCTTTGGTCCTGTGAGCACAGAGGATGGGGAAATCATAACTGTGCTCATTCTGAAGATGTTGGAGTGATTTGCTTTGGTAAGCAGAGTTTCTTTGTGACAGGACAACAGGAGGAAAGAAAGAGAAATAGTCTTCACCAAAGTCTGAGCCCTTAACATAGAGTGAACATGCTTTTGTCATCTCAGTGTTTCTCCAGGTGGGGTTCTAGTACTGATATTTGTGGTTTTACGTTTAAAAAAAATTAGAACTTCTAGGAAATTCTAGAAGTTCTAGATCTTGAGTAATGAGGAATGAAGAAAGTATTTAGCAGAAGGAGAAATAGAAAGGAAAGAGGAAAGGGAGAGGGAAACGTATGGAAAAGGAAGACAGCTCAATTCACAACCAATATTAAAATAAGAGAATACTGGTATAAAACTGGAAAATTCAGAGGGTACAATTTGTTTCATAAGTGGTGGATCCAGATGCTTGAACAATCATATCTGGTTTATGTCTCTTTTTCTATTTAGTCAGTTGACTTGTTAGAAAACGTGACCCTCTATAGCCTGACACATAAAGAATAAGATTCCTGCAAGAATGATGGATTTTACCAATTGCAGAGAATAGAAAGGATTTTATTAGTAAAACTACATTCAGTTCACATTTCTTTAGGCTTTGATTCAGCATATTTCTTAAAAATGTGTTTCACATGTGTTGAGGAATCAAAATAAATGAGAATATATATATATATATATAGCTATGATTATTTTCTCTTCTCATATATATAATATTGTTTATTATATATATAATAAGAAAAGAGAAAATAACTTATTTAAATATTATAGGATATTCCTCAAACTAAGGTCCTTTTTTTAAGAAATACTGATTGGAGGTGAAAGGAGTAATGGTGAAGTTTCATTTTTATCTGCTCTATTTTTAAAGGAAAAAAGAACAAGGGCAGGCATGAGATATAAAGCAGACAGTACAGATGGGTACTGTGGCCACAAAGAAGTGTTAAGTGCTGAGACAAAATAGAATTCTGGCTAAAACCTAAACACATGCAAGTGTATTTTAACAAGAAATATAAATAGTCCTAACAAAACACCTTGATCAAAACAACAAGCAGAACTTACATAAAATTCACATTCTGAATCTCATGTTAGAAAAAAAAGTTCTTGGGGCTGGGGAGATAGCTCAGCAGCTTAAGAGCCTGCCTGGCAAGTACAAGGTCCTGAATTTCATCCTTGGGGGTGGGAGAAGGATGGAGAGAGAGAGAGAGAGAGAGAGAGAGAGAGAGAGAGAGAGAGAGAGAGTGAGACAGGCAGACAGGCAGACAGACAGACAGACCGACAGAGAGACAGAGACAGAGACAGGCAGGCAGACAGACAGAGACAGACAGACAGAGACAGACAGACAGACAGACAGAGACAGACAGACAGACAGACAGACTTCATGGCTCTCTATATTGGTAAGTTTTGTCTTCCTACCTAACCAATCCTTCTGTGTTTAATAATTCTCCTTGTAAGTATATCTTGATGATCTGTGCCTCCATGTGTGTCTCTCTGTTTTGAGGCATTTAGTTAGCTAATAACTAACTTGTAGTTTCCTTTTACAGAAGGAGCAGATATGGGCCTGAGATTGGTAGATGGAGTCAACAATTGTTCAGGAAGACTGGAAGTGAAATTCCAAGGAGAATGGGGGACAGTATGTGATGACAGCTGGGACAGTAATGATGCTGCTGTGGTGTGCAAGCAACTAGGATGTCCAACAGCCATCACTGCTGCGGGTCGTGCAAATGCCAGTGAAGATTCTGGAAACATTTTGCTTAGCCACGTTAACTGTAATGGACATGAATCTGCTCTCTGGTATTGTGAACACGAAGAGTGGGGAAAACATTTTTGCACTCATATTGAAGATACTGGGGTAACATGTTCTGGTAAGTTCAAAGAAACAAACACAGAAGCAGACAGGAAAGGATTTGTGCACTTTCAGAGTAGGAATAGCTTTCAAGAGGTAAACAATGGGAATGCCTAACAAATCTGTTGGTGGAAATTACTCTACCATAGTGAAAAATCTCTGAATCAGTTTCCATTCAAGTAGTGTGAAGGTCTGTCTAATTGTATTCTCTGTAATTACTATTTAGATTAACACATCAAATTCTAAATTTGCCTGCAGCTCAGAGATTTACACTTTTATAAGTCTCTCCTTGGTGGAAGAATTGCTCATATGATTGATTCAGCCAGTGACATTTTAAAGTGTCATTGAAAGTACAATACTATTTCTAATCAAATTCTTGGTCTATACTTAATTTTTCTTAGAATATCAGGAAAGAAGCTAAATCACAATTTCTAGTTCCTTAGTATCTGGGAAGAAGGAAGACTAAAACCATCGTTTTGGTTGCTAAACAGGACAGGAGTCAGAAGTCTATGTTTCTGTTTCTTTTGCAGATGGATCAGATCTAAAGTTGAGGCTTACAGGTGGAGACAGCAGCTGCGCTGGGACAGTGGAGGTAGAAATTCAGAAAATTGTAGGGAAGGTATGCAACAGAGGCTGGACATTGAAGGAAGCTGACATAGTTTGCCGACAACTAGGTTGTGGGTCTGCAGTTCGCACATCTTCAGTACTGTACTCTAAAACTAAAGCAACGAAAACATGGCTGGAGGTACAGAGCTGCCATGGAAATGAAAGTTCTCTTTGGGACTGCAAGAGGTGGCACTGGGGTAGACAGGACTGTCCCAGTGAAGAAGCCCAAGTCACCTGTTCAGGTAAGACTTCTAATCTATTAGATAAGGAAAAGCTTAATTCTAAGAATGTTAACATCGAGTAATAGTTCCAAAATTGCAAAGCAGCATTGATTGCCAGGCACTAGATCTGCCATGAAACCAGAAAATATCTGTACCAATGCTGCAAGAGATTCTTACAAAGCTTGCAATTTATTTTATATCTTGGAGTACTTCTTGTTTTGCTGATTTTGATTTTGAGTAATTTTTTAAATCAATGGAAGGGTAAAAGATTAAGAGGATTAAGAATTTGAAGATAGTTCTTAAATATGTCTTTTCTGGGCATGTTAGGAAATAACTTAGAAAGTAAGTATGCTGGATGAACTGCTACAGCTTAATCTTAGCCCCTCTGTCTCTCTGGGAAAGAATTTTGTTCGCTGTCAACATATGTGCGTATTTCCTGGAAATCTTTTGAAAGTTTAAAATCGAGCTGTGGGCTGTGGATAATCATTAGTATTTTATGTTACTCATGTTTGTAAAATATATAACTTTATTTTAATAATGCCTTTAAACTCTCAAGTGATGTATTGTATATCTGTTATATAAAAAGAGATTAAAGAAAATAGTGTAGAAGAAAATTATTGATCCTTCGAGACGTACTCACAAGGTGGAGGTGTAATGTCCTGCAAGTTTGCAAACTAATGACCTTCCAGGTGCCCCTCAAGCTTGAGTGCTGCTAGGTGTGTCCCCTTAATTAATTAATTTATTTATAAATTGTGTTTACTTTGGGTTAGCTGGGCACTATCTTCCTGCAATCCTTTAAGACAGAGATTTAAATTATTATATTATTTTAAAAGTCATGAAAAGGAAGTATATTATTAAGGTTTAAAGTTCAAACCATGAAAATATAAATCTTCCCCCCAACTCCATTTACAAAACTTTGAAGAAAAGGGAAGGGAAGGAAGAAAAAAGAGAATTAAGATTTACAAAGGAATTCATCAAATTCCTTTTGATGAATGTGAGTGTTATGTTTGTCAAAAGTGTACCAAAATACAATTTTAAAAAAATCACCTCTTTTCATTAGAAAAGAGGAAATGTAAATATTGTCTCCACTAGTATCCTTAGCTCCCTCAGAACTTATATACTTCAGGTATTTACATGTCGTTTAAGATACATTTTATGTAAGAAAAAGTCAAATGCATTCATATATAAGAATCAGCTCTTTTGTTACACTATGATTATGTCTGTATGTTGAAATTCCACTTAGTAAAATATCTTGACCATAATTTTGAATTTGTAAAAAGTTTTCTGAATTACTTCAGTACCTATGGCATTTATCTTCTTCTTTATTATTATATGCCTTTACTTTTATTTTGAATTTATTTTAATTGACAAGACTGAATAATAATTTAACTTAATTTATTTTAAGGAATCAGCGTTTGTATTCTCTAAAATGTCACTTTTTCCTAAATCATGAACTTTTTCTCCATTAATTAACTTCTGACTTTATAGACTTTTTATTTGGGCCTTAAATTTCTCAGACAGGTGTCCAATTGGTTTTGATTTTTATATCTTAAAGATAAAACCAAGAGTAAATAAATAAATAAAACCATGTTAAGATGTAGGCTTCCCACTAGGCACGCCAGTAGCTGCACACATGACGCACAGCTGGTGCGGTGATAGCCTGCAGCACACCTCTCTGGATGACTGTTCGGAAGCCTTTGTGGTTCGTTCACTTTGGTATTTCAAAATCTCCACATTTCTGTGACTGAATACTTTCTATTCTGAATTAACTGTCTTTGTTATTAAGACCTTGACCACTGCTTTGATTGTTATTCCTTTATTTTCAACCTTTCGGTGCAAATTTTTTACTCAGCATAACACTGCCATTTGTTTTTAAAATCAATCTAGTCCAATTAGTTTTGGTCATAGTAGTGATACTGAACACAAGAATTGATGTTTTTAGAGTGTAGGTACTACGTAAATATTGACACTGTGTCATGCTAAATCTAACATACATTTCAGTACATAACCATTTTGAGAGGCTTAGCATGTTCTGGGCATGCATAAATATATTTCTGTGTCAGATCATTTCTTTCTAAACCCAGAAAGTTTTCTGTATTTTCCTACTACATTTTAAATTAGTGTTAAATTTAGCTGGGCCAAGTAGGCAACAAAACAGTAGCTAAAATAAAAAAAAAATACTTTTTATAATTTAAAATAAGTCGAGTAGACAAGCAGTTGAAGACTATTTTGGTTGCTGTACTCACCAAGAAGCATGTAAAGCTGTTTTATTGCAAAAACTATCAAATCCTGCTGGGAGGGTGTAATAAACTGCCCTGCAGCTGTGTGTTTTGGGGTGACCTTGTACCCTGCGCTTGGTGGGTACAGGAGCTGCAGTTGGAGCAGCTCTTCCAGGGACTTTTGTCTTCATCATCACTTCTGTGTGTTTCTGAAGGGGGTACACATCTTTATAACTCAATTTCTGTTGACATGGGTTAAGAAAACCTTGGACTGATTTAAAAAATCAGTTATCATTGGTCAATGTCATCTACTGTTAGAGACAGTAAAACAGTTCTCTCCAATTCATAGGTTTCTTTCTTCTTTTCTGTTTTTAATCTTTTATTTATTTATTTGGTACAGAGTCTTGCTGTGCAGCACAGATTCGTAGTGATCCTCACATCTCGGCCTCCTCAGAGCTGGGACTACAGGCGTGTACCACCATGCCCGGTTTCCGTGGCTGGCAGGGCCAGTGCAGATCGAGCTCCCGACCTGCACTTGTCAGACAGGTGCTGAGATCGCAGAGCTATCTCCCCAGCCTACTTAGTAGGTTTCTAGTCTTAAACCGTGTCTGGTGAAAGCAACTATTGTCACAGGGCTTATGTATGTATGTTGATTGTGTACCGAGATCAGCCACTTTCCCTTAATTATGGGCCACTATTTTAAGGACATTTCAGACTTGGATATGAGAAAAAACACAAAACTTAAATTATGCTTTTTTTTTTTTTTTTTTCCTGAACTGAGGATTGAACTCAGGCCCTTGTGCTTGCCAGGGAAGAGCTTATTCCACTGAGCCATCTCCTTGGCCCCTTAAATTGTGCTTTTTAAAGATATTCACTGAGTTTATATGTGGACCATCAATTTCATTGTTTGCTAAGACTCAATTTGGGAATAAGATACTTAGGATTTGCTTTCTTTTTTTAATATAGCTAGTTACAAGTTATAAATACCAAGTGAAAAATGTATTTAATTATACTTTTAAAAATAACACTATTTATGTATTGCTAAACAATAAAATCATTTCTAATTATCTCTTATAATTACGACTTGCTATTTTTTTAAGAGAAAGAAAGAAATTTAGCAGGCCAGGGATACAGCTCAGGGGAATAAGCGCCTGCTTTGCAAGCACAAGCTCCCAGATTCAATCCCTGGTATCAAAAAATAAAATACTTGCATTGCCTGGAGAAAGTTTAATTTGTTCATCAATGGAGATAAATTTGGCTACAAAATTCATTTAATGGTTCCTACTTTAAATAAATGCTGTGATATAATTTTTAGAAAAGCAAACATCTCTTAAGGAGTTAAGGTTCCAGTATTCTGGATATGTATACGGACTAAGAAATATAAAGAAGCCAACCCATGATATGAGTAGATACGTTTTATCAGATTCATAACATAAGAGCTGAAAATGGAGCCTAAAGTACTTTTTGAGTAAAAGAATTCCTTTTTTGTCTACTCATAAAAATTTTCAGAGAAAAGAAATGAGGATGCTTACAGAAATGACTTACCTTCAAGTATAAAACAAGTTTTAGAGCATGGAGATAGCTCAGCAGACTAAGCGCCTGCCTGGCAAGTGCCAGGACCCATGTTCAATCCCCTGTACTGCCTGCTGCACTTGCCAGGCACAACCTGTGGTCCCCCAAACCAGGCATGGGGGCGCATGATTGTAATCCCAGTGATGGGGAGGCTGAGTATGTAGGATCGCTGGGAGTCTGAATTTCATAGTGAGACCTTGTACCAAATAAATAGATAAATAGATAAATAAAAATTGAAAAAAACAAGTTTTAATTATGGAAGATAAAAGTTTTTATTTGTTTTTGGTCTAATTTTCATTGCGCATGATTTTATTTTGCTTAACATTGCTTTAGCCGAGTAAAGCATAAGAAACAGAAATGCACATTTGAGGCTTGATCTAAGGAATTGCCTTTATTTAACATTTTAGATGTTCCAAACTTGTGACAGGATTGGTGTCACACCAATCAATGATGCCTTACAGGAATTTCATGCTCATAACAATCACAAAACAAGAAGCCAAGGGATTTCCAAATGAAGTATATTGTATCAGAAAACATCATTTGCTTTAAACTCTATGACTAAAAAGCAACACCATCTCAAATTTTAGAGGATTTAATAAGCATTTGGTGTGATTTTGAAGCAGTGAGGTATTGTATAGTGCTGTAATACAGAATACAGCCATATCTACACAGTTTAACCCACATTTACGTGATCTGAAGAGAAATCAGAAAAGGCAAACTCACTAAAGCTGAAGTTGGGAAACATGAAGATGAGTGATGCCAGAGAGCAGGCGTATGCTAAACTATTTTTCCTCCTTAAATGTTACAGTTACCATAATATTTATGTTCATTGCATAGATTTCTTTTTCTAAATTAATTAAAATAATTTGCATTTCCTAAGTAATTCAAATTATCTCTGAGTGTGTTAAAGGAAATGCTTACTTACCTCGATGGCTGTCTGATTCCAGTTGGCACTGAACACTTTCACCCTCAGAGCTCCATTTATGATATCTGGTGTACTTTTTTTTTTGCATTTTAAGTTGCATGTGTACTACATGACTCATAATTCCTCAATGCTAAAATGTAATTCAATGCTTCTTTATACTTTCTTCATTTAGAAAACTCCTGATCTCACTGAGAAATCTAGCAGCCCATAAGAGAAGTAGCACTTTCCAAGCAGGCACACATAGTGCAGACAGAAGAGTCTTCAATAGAGGCACACAAGCCAGAAAAATCATAGCATGTCCAAATATATTTTGGGGGAACAGTGGGTGTGATTAATAGTCACAGATAGTGGACCAAGAAAACAGCAGAATATACTAAAATATACTGAGAACTTTGTATTTATCCTCTTTAATTTTAATAGCTGAGAGACAGCAAAGAATGTAAGTCAGACTGCAGTGCAGATATGTGTTAAGGTTTCCAGGAAAGATAAATTACCGTAAAACTGTTCAGGACATATGGAATTATTTTGAAGGCAAGGAAATAATCTGAAAATATTTGGAAGTTAGTAATAGATGGATGATCCTGAGATAGATTGCTAGGAGAGAGGATTTGGAAGGAAGCCCACTCAGAAAGGTACAGGAAAGTTTTACATGACAGATAATGATAAAACAATGAAGCAACAGCATATACAGAAGAAGAAATGTGTTTTAAGAGTGATAGACACTGTCAACTTAAAGTCCTATGTTATGCAACACACTGCCTGATTTCAAATCCTGACCCCTCCTAAGTTTTAAAGCGACCTTCACGAACTAACACACCTCTCTATGCTTAACTTCCTACCCTGTAAAGTTGCAATTATATTAATAACTGTATTCTCAAGCATTTTGAAAAATTGACATGATCCTTGCTAAATTTTTATTAAAATCACACATTCAATAGATGTTCACCCAATGTTCACTAACAATACAGTGGGCTTATCCAGTACTTTTAGAACCTTCAGTTCCAGACGTTAAAACAGGAGCATTTAGAAACATAAATCTAATGAAAAAAGTGCATATAAAATGAGCTTTTTTGTAATTGAGAGATATCCATGGAGTTGAGGATGTCAAGGACAGGACAATGACTCAAGGAAGAGTTTCATACAAAGGGTTAGATTGAAGAATGGGGGTCAGAATGGAAAGAGGTGAAAACAGGAGAGAAGTCCAAACACATCAAGCATAATGATGTCAGCCATGTTCATTTTGAAAATCAAAATGGTGAAACATCTTACATTAGAAACAGACAAAATTGAGGCCAACGGCCGACTGCAGTGAGCGGAGAACTAGCAGACAGTAGCCAAATGCATTTTGCGTGTGAATAGATGAGTGGAACACTAGAAAGAAATAGCAATTAATTCTGGGTAGGGACAACTGGGAGCAGGAACAGAAGTTTCCCAGTTTTCCACGAGAAGCCTAGGGAGGAATGAAAATTGTCCGTGCTCATCTCTAGACTAAAATGGAAGAGGAACGAGTACGGAAGATCATTGCATGCTTTGGCCTACGCTCTCCTTTCTTCACTCCACTTCCTCATTCCATAATACCAGAAAATATAGAAATTATGATTTCTTTACTGAACTGTTGTTGTTTTCCAGCTCACAGGGAGCCCAGGCTGGTCGGAGGGGACATCCCCTGCTCTGGTCGGGTTGAAGTGAAGCACGGGGACAAGTGGGGCTCTGTATGTGATTCCGACTTCTCTCTGGAAGCTGCCAGCGTCCTGTGCAGGGAACTTCAATGCGGCTCAGTCATCTCCATCATAGGGGGAGCTCACTTTGGAGAAGGGAAAGGGCATATCTGGACTGAAG
This sequence comes from Ctenomys sociabilis, assembly GCA_004027165.1. Taxonomy (NCBI): domain Eukaryota; kingdom Metazoa; phylum Chordata; class Mammalia; order Rodentia; family Ctenomyidae; genus Ctenomys; species Ctenomys sociabilis. The sequence continues at coordinate 64,968 of PVKA01006600.1, read as the reverse complement.
AATTTCAGTGTGAAGGAAGCGAGTCCTATCTTTCACTCTGCCCATTCGCACCTCGTCAAGATGGAGCTTGTGGCCACAACAGAGAAGTTGGCGTAATCTGCTCAAGTGAGACACTGAGAGCATCTTCACTTTGTTCTCATGCTGGGAAGGGTGAAGGGCTAGGTCATCACAGCCATCTTTCTAAAGCTCTGTCTCCTGCCAGGATACACAGAAATTCGTCTGGCCGATGGCAAGTCCTCATGTGAGGGAAGAGTAGAGCTCAAGGTGTTTGGAGTCTGGGGATCTCTCTGCAGCTCTCACTGGACCATGGAAGATGCCCATGTTTTATGCCAGCAGCTGAAGTGTGGAGTTGCCCTTTCTACCCCAGAAGGGGCACATTCTGGGGGTGGAAGTGGCCAGGTCTGGAGACACAAGTTCTACTGCAATGGGACTGAGACACACATGGGAGACTGTCCTGTAACTGCTTTTGGTGTGTCATCATGTTCTGAAAGCCAAGTGGCCTCTGTTACCTGCTCAGGTAAGAGGAAAAAGGACAGGCTGTGAGGAGCACTTCCCACATTGGTGGGCCTTATGACCAGGTAAACCTACAATGCAAAGAAGAAAGGTATTCATTATGAGTGTAGTGAGGGGTGTGTCCAAATACTAACCTTGTTTGTCTTTTTAGAGGATGAGCAATTAATTTTCATAAACCACATTGCTATCTGGAGCTCACTATGGGCTAAAATCTTCTCAAAATATTCACTTAAGCCTAGCCTTGTTGACCCACCCACCTTCCCCTCTCTTGAAAATCATGTTCATCCTCAACTCTGTGTAACATTTCATTTGATGCTCATTCTTCACCCTAACCTTTTGCATCTTATATGACGGAGCAGTTTGGTGTTTGTAGGAAACCAGTCCCAGACACTGTTGCCATGCAATTCATCATCTCTGGAACCAGCCAGCTCTGCCCTCCCACAAAAAACTGCTGCTCCCTGCCTTGGTAAGAAACAGTGACCAGCCCTGTAAATGATCCCAATTCTTAAGAATGATTTTCATCAGTATTTTGTTCCTTTCAGAAAACAGTCAAATTCGCTTAGTAAATGGAAATGGTCACTGTGCTGGGAGAATAGAGATCTCCCACGAGGGTTTCTGGGGCACCATCTGTGATGACAGCTGGGATCTGGGTGATGCCCACGTGGTGTGCAGACAGCTGGGCTGCGGAGTGGCCATTAATGCTACTGGTTCTGCTCACTTCGGAGAAGGAGCAGGACCCATCTGGATGGATGATATAAACTGCAATGGAAAAGAATCATATATTTGGCAGTGCCATTCCCACGGCTGGGGGCAGCATAACTGCAGGCATAAAGAGGATGCAGGAGTAATCTGCTCAGGTAAATTTCACACCTATGCCAGGTTACAGTCACATAGACAAGAGTGAGGTGGGAGAAAGGGGAGTGAAGAAAATTACAGTCATTTGAAAGAGTTCCCTGAAAATCATATTTAAGGAAATAATCAGCAGAGTTAAGGCTGCAGGAGTTTGACAGGTGAATGCTGCCTCTTCTGAAAGGTAGTAGAATACTATCAAGAGCAAAACCAAGAAATAGGCTGGGGTATCATGAAAATTTAAACAATAAAATTGTCTGATGTATAGATGTAGAACTGAATATTTAAGAAGAATTACCAGCCAACACTTAAAAAAACAGTATTAAAGTAGAGGAATAGGATCAAAAGTCATATTCCGTGACTCAGTGTACAGAAACAGAGATAATCACCACGCTCAAGTGGCTGTTCAATGAGATAAATGAGACTATTTTTTTCTCATAGCATCAAGAGCTACTTTAAAAGTTCACACTGTTGTCATGTATCCGTGATAAGCTTTAGAAGCTAGTGTGAAATAGAAACAATTATCCTCAGTTGTAATATACAGATGAAAACAATATTATGGCTGAGTAACACTTCTGCAGGCAGAATAATTCCTAACTAATGACATAAATCTAATGTAGGACATGCACAGCAAAACTGAAGTTTCAGAAAAGGAAAATGCAATAGGTCCCCAGCTGGTGCATGAGTTTCCTCCTGAGAAAGCAAGTTAAATTGAATTGGTTTGTAAGTCAAACAACACTGAGACTTATACACCTCTGACACAAATATAAAAGGTAAAGCATAAGAAAACCAACACAAGAATACAGTAAGATCCTGGCTGTGCTAAACTCCTATAAACCATAACAGTATCCAGTGAGTACACGGCAGCACAACTATGACAATGTCCAGCAGATATGGCAGCTACATGCACAAGCTGTTCACCTCTGCAAATCTTTGTGATGCAAGGTCAGTTCATATCTGTGAAAATTCACAACGTGAGTATTCATAAGTTGGGGACTTACTGTATTTCATTCTAAGACAATGGATACAGAATACTGGCTCTACTGCCTGTGTATCACAAAATCGTAACTGTCAAAGACTGTTGTCAAAGAAGGAAACAAACAGAAGTGATGAGTACTTGAGTCCTGAATATGCTAAACACTTCACTTTGATCACACTCCCCCCCCACAAAGCATCTACAACATTTATGTATCAATTTAAAATGAATAAGAACAGAGTAATATCTTTGTAGTTAAGATTACAGTAAGTTCCTGAGAAATATCCAAGCTACATAATTAAAGGAAATCTCTGAGGTTTTGAGTGGGTCTTGACAACCTCACTGGTAGTATTGTAAAAAAGCCCCAAATTGAAGAAAAGACTAGAAACTCAGAAAGTATGATAGAATAAATAGTATAGTTTCCTGAAATCAACTAGATTGTCCAGAAGTTGCTGAACAAATACTAGTAGTTGACAAAGTGTGTCTATTTTAAAAACATCTTTCATGCTACAGTAAAGACAGGGATTCTTCAAAATCTTAAGAGGTGTTTAATTGCTAACTCTGTATTTCACCTCAGAGTTTATGTCTCTGAGACTCACAGGGGAGAACAGCGAGGGCTCCTGTTCAGGACGTCTGGAAGTGTTTTACAGTGGAGTGTGGGGAAGCGTGGGCAGGAGTGACATGTCAGAGACCACTGTGGGGGTTGTATGCAAGCACCTCCACTGCGGAGACAATGGAACCATCCACCCTGCGTCTTCAGACAAAGCACCGTCCAGGCTCATGTGGGTGGACAAAGTGCAGTGTCCAGCAGGACCTGACACACTGTGGCAATGCACATCCACTCCGTGGAAGCAGAGATTGGCCAGCCCTGCTGAGGAGACTTGGATCACATGTGACAGTAAGTGTGCCCTGGTCCCCATGGAATTTTCAGCCTACAACTCTACCATCACATTCTGAAAAGCATATTGGATTTTACATTCCTATTCCCACAATACCTTAGCTTGTTAGACTTTATTACGCAGGATGAGTAAACTCCAAAGAATTCCTAGTGCATTTGCACAGTATATATTATCAAATAATATTCAAATATTATCTTACTACATTGATATAAGAAAAAAACAGCTAGAAAATCAGTCCTGTAGTATTATCTCATTATATACTTCCTTAAAGTATGAGTCTACTTGGCAATTTCCCAGCCTCTTCTCTATTTTCTTTTTTTTTGTGGAACTGAGAATTGAACTCAGACCCTTGTGCTTGCCAGGGAAGCGCTTAGTCCAGCTTATTCCACTGAGCCATCTCCCTGGCCTGTTAAATTCTCTCTCTCTCTCTCTCTCTCTCTCTCTCTCTCTCTGTGTGTGTGTGTGTGTGTGTGTGTGTGTGTCTATCTGTCTGTCTCTGTCTCTCTTTCTCTTTTTATATAATCCTTTTTTTTTTTTTGAGGAACCGGGATTAAACTCAGGCCCTTGCATTTGCCAGGCAAGTGCTTATTCTACTAAGCTACCTTCCCATCCCCCTTCTCTATTTCTTATAAATTGCCCTTTTTATATCAATTTAGAGAGTATAAAACATTTCAGAAACACAACAATTATAACGTAAACATAAAAGCACAGGTCAAATAGAAGCTATGCAGATCGACACACTAGTCTACCACTGACTCAACAGCACATGCTGAAATCACTCATCCAGCTAGACCATGCTCACAGCAATAGGAAAGAAGTTACTTAACATATTCAAAGGAATGGAAATCCAGCCAAGTGTGATCTCCTACCCCACTGGAGTGAAACTAGAAATGAATAGCAGAAAAATACTCAGAAAGACAATTACCTTTTCTTCATTGCTGTTTTCTTATTACCTGTCTTGTATTTCATGGTATTTTTATATATTAACTTTTACATATAAGGAAAACCATGCAGTGTTTAAATGCTGTGTCTTATTTGTTTCACTAAGCATTTGATTTTTAAGGTGAACCCATTCTTCTTCACGTGCCTCATGTTTATCCTTTTGTGGCAGAGTAGTGCTCCATTGCTTATAAATACATTGTCTTTATCCATTCCTCAACTGATGAGCATATAGGCAGTTTATAAGACTTAGGTATTATGAATTGTGCTGCTATAAACATGGGTATACATATAGTTCTTGTAGCATGTTATTACCTATTATGGTTTGTGCCTAGTTGTTTCCCCAAAGCCTCATGCAGCATGGGGAAGGCTTCTAGAGTTTGTTATTAACTCAGACCCACTAGAATTATGGGTGTGAATGCTGCTGGGATTATGGCTGTAAGTACTACACCCAGCCTGGGGAGAGAGCCTGAATGCAACTTAAAGGAGACTTGTTCTCTGTAGCCATTGCTGCCTTTGTTGCTGCTGCATCTCCCTTTTGCCACCACTTTGAAAGGTTGCTCTCTCCTACATGCCACTCCACCTTGGAACCAGCTGAATATAGACTGAAACCTCCAGTAACAATGAGCTAAATGAATCTCTCCATCCTTCATTTTGGGTGTCAGATATTTCCCAGCACCAAGAGAAGTTTAACTGAGACATTACCTCTTCTGGGATGACATTTAGGAAGTGAACATCTGGGTCAAATGGAAAAATCTCCATGCTGCTTTCCATAGTGATTGTTTCAGTTTATACTACCACCAACAATTTTCCGCCCACAGTTTTGCCAGCATTTCTTTTTTCTTGCTCACTCTTTCTTTTTTTTTTGTAGTTTTATTTCAAGATTTACTTTTATTTTTTTTAATTTATTTTTTATTTTATTGAAGTACAAATATCAATCAGACAGTTTCAAGACACCTTAACAAGACAGATTCTATAAATTAATACACTGCAAACTGTTTTCATAATGTTTTGGTATTGTACAAGGTGCATACATGATATACTTACAGACATTATTATAGCAGATGTCTCTTATCAGTAAATTAAGAGTGTAGCTGTTTATTTATCTTATTTTTTATACCTGAGTTATATCAAAAATTCAATAATTATTTTCCTAGTGGATGACCATAGTACTAGAAGCCGACATAATATCCTGTCCAACCACCATTAGTGCAAATCTTGCCTCTCATAAGATTATGTAGAAGCACAGCGTTATCTATCCCAACTGTACTGTCTATACACACAAATATCATGATGTTTTCTTTCTATACCCCTTCCTTTGTCTACAAAGAGCCACAAGGCCAGCCAACACTTTGGCCCTAGCCTTTCAAGGTCAGTGAAGACTCAGGACATAGGAGAACCTGTACTGCAACATCATGAAACTCAGTTGAGCTCCAAATTTTCTGAACAAGGAGATTATGGAGCCACAGAGGAAAGAGATTAAAGTTCTATAGTGTGCCTGAGGAGAGTCACATGGAGAGAAAACTTTCTGTCAAGCTCTCACAGAGAGCAAACTGGTCAAGCATTGCCAGCATTTCTTATTAATTGATTTCTGGCTGGAGTGAGAAGAAACCTCAATATTGTTTTAATATGTGTTTAGGTGGCCAACGATATTGAACCTTTTTTTACATATTTATATTGGCCAATTGCATTTCTCTGTCTATTCATTTTTAGGATCATTTTTTATTGGCTTTATAAATTTGGGTCTCATTTTTTGTTTGTTTTTTTTCTTCTTTGAGTTCTTTATAAAAGTTCATCTTTGGAGAAGTATATGGCAAAACATTTTCACCCTTCTGTACGGTAGGGTATAAACTTTAGTACATGAAATGGAGTTTTTAAACAAATTTTAAGAATAATTTTAAACCCCTCGTTTCTCTTGTAATATTTAAGAAGCCTTACTGTCTCTAGAAATAATCTAAGTTTCTCTGATTTTTCAGACAAGATAAGACTTAAAGATCATGAGAAAGCTGCACCCTGCTCTGGACGTGTGGAGATCTGGCACAAAGGCTCTTGGGGAACCGTGTGTGACGACTCCTGGGACATGCAAGATGCTCAGGTGGTGTGCCGCCAGCTGGGCTGCGGCAAGGCTGCGCAGGCCCTGAAGGAAGCAGCGTTTGGTCAGGGCTCGGGACCTGTATGGCTCAGCCATGTGAAGTGCAGAGGAAACGAGTCTTTCTTGTGGGACTGTGACTCCAAACAGTGGGGGCACAGTGACTGTGGGCACAAGGAAGACGCTGCAGTGCAGTGCCTCCCAGGTCAGTGCCAAGAACCCAGATGAGCTGTGGGCAGCTGGCAGCTAAGAGAGGGTGGCACTGTGGCATGTCTTGTAAAGACAGGACTCAGGGATGTGGTGGGAAGACCATCCTGGAGTTCCTATCCAGAGAAGCAAGAAATATTTACTTTGTCACTCCCAAACTCCATCTGTTTCTCTTATCTCTTACAGGAACTTCAGAATCACCACCACCAGGTACAGCACGGGGTCTGTGAGCATGGGACCAACTAGCCCCAGCCTTCTTGTTTAGAGAGTTTAGGTCCTAAGGAGTTCTGGAGACTTGGATTTACTTCAGGGATCCTGTAACTGCATAGACAGATGTCCAGAAACTAGGATCTAGACTTGTCATCTCAGACAGCCTCATCTCTCTTCACGCTTCCTCTTTTCTTAGGGCACGCGTCTCTTGTTGTTTTGGTGATCTTCGGAGTCATTCTATTGGCACTTGTCATTGGCACTCTCACATGGATTTTGAAAAAGAGACAGATACAGAGGCTCACAGGTCTGAGTCAACTTGGGGCCTTTCTATTGGATAAGGGGTTTCTTGGGAATAAAAACAAACAACAGCAACAAAATTAACTTCAAGTATCAAATAAATAAGTAATTGTTCAATATAGATTTGAGAAGTTTTGCAGAAGAAAGGAAAGTATATTTAATTGGGGACAAGGACATTAGGCTGCATTGATGATTTCTCCATGGCATGTACACGTCTAACTGGAATATTATAGAATGGGCATTCTACATTGAATGTGATATTTATGGCCTAGATGAAGGCTTTCTTGCTCAGATTTCTTTGCTTTTAATATAATATCCTTATTGAAACTTTTAAAAATTAATTTTATTGAGAAAGAAATAACAATGAGACAGTTTCAAAGCAGGTTAGTAGGACAGTTACAATAATTAACACATTGCATATTGTTGTCTTTGTAGTAATTATTCATAGTGCAAGATGCAGACGTGATATCTTGTCTAAACACTATTAGACCAAATCTTTCTTCTCACTGAACTAAGAGAAAGTAGCTGTGTATCTATCCTAACTATTTTGTATATAGGGATATATATTTTTTCATGGAAATTTGTTTTAACATTCATCCAAGTAATATACTGGGCTCTGAAGGAGAATGAAAAGTAAAATATTTTCATTTTCATGGAACTTCAAGTTTAATGGAAAGGATAAACTCATAAACTGCATTATACATTGGTCCTGGCAATGAAAGGGGCAAGGGAATATGGAAGGCTTCTAGGATGCTCTTGAAACACATTTTTAAGATAGGAATTCAAAGAAGTGAGTTACATGCATTCCTGGGAGAAGGAAAGACCCACATGCGAAAGTGTAAAGGACTATAAAGCATTTGTTATATGAAGTGAAGGACAGAAACTCCTAGCAAGGGAAGAACAAATTATGAAGTTTATATTCAATGGCAAGTTGGTTCATAGTCCTTAAAGTATCACATTGGAAAGTAAAATGGCCAAGCTAGCTTTTAGGACAATCTTTTGACAATAGGATATTCCAAAGACTCAAGGAGGGCCATAATACTGACAGGAATGGCATTCTGAAATAGCACAGTTGAGAGATGAAGAAAATTTTATCATGAGATGGAGGGGAAAGGAAATATTATTAGAAGGATTTAGAAAAGCCCCCAGCAAATAATAAAGGCCTCATTGATTCCTTATGGGGAAGGTTTGTTATTACAAGGTACCACCAGAGGTGGTTTAGCTCTGTGCCCATGACATTCAAGTCTGTACCATTCTGTGCCAAAAAGCAAGGGAATGCAGGCTGGGGGAGGACTAGCTACGATTGCACTGCTGAGGAAAGAACACAGAAAGGAGGGAGAGTTTTTCTGTGCTGTCTATTAACCTGTGCCTAGGACCTCTGTTGTCAGTTTTCTCAAGAGGAGAATTTTCTGTCCATCACATTCAATACAAAGAGATGAACTCAAGCCCGAAGGCAGATGATCTGGACCTGCACACTTCCTCTGGTCAGTGGGGTTTTTGAGAGCCCAGAGTGGGATGAAGGAGGGCTCTTGGTGGCTGCAACCAAGACTGACTATTCTACTTTAATGAGCAATGGGAAAAAAATCCAAAACCTCTAAGAAGTTTAGGGTGCATGTAAAGGGGAAAAGGTAGTACTGAACTGAAAATTAGTTTTAGAGAAATAAAAGTATTATAACCATATGGAGACCTCTAGCTTACTAACCCATGGTTATTTCTGACACAGATACCATCAAGCAGACAGTAGAATATTATGACTTGGCCCTCATTTTATTAGGACAGAATTTAATCTTCTAAAAGAAAATGAGGGTGACATTTTACATTTTCTTTGTTTTGGAGTACTTATTATGTATGTTCAATATACAAAACATGCTGTTATGGGATACACATAGATAGTATGGTGTTGTGAAGAAAATTGCAATACTCACTGACTCACATGGAAATGGGGCACACAAACAACCAAAGTCAACTCATTTAGTAGGCATCCTGTACTGTGACAGGGCTCCCGTTCCGCATCAACTCTCTGAGTTTGCTGAGTCTGTGTTTCCAATGTTTTACATCCTCTGACCTACAATTTACTTCATGACTTCTTCCTTTATTAGCTCCTTTTGGTTATCTTTCCTTAACTTGATATTTTGTTGTATGTTTCCTAAAGTGTAAAAGCTGGAATGTTCCATGTCTTTATTCCAAAAGGATCCATCACTGCCGATGGCCTTATTTCTTATCCTGTAGTGCTTCTTTTCTCTCCTTGAACCTCCTGCTAGTACCAGTACACTAAGAGTTAGGAGGAACAGTCAGTGTGCATGGCCCTTACTGCACAAAGGTGCCTTAGTTTGTAAGAAGGGCTGGCCTCACTGTTCAAGGCAACATGTTTGCCATTTGCCCTTGCTACTTCAGGACACATGTCAGGCCCAGGAAAGACTTTCTGTACCTTACATTGTACCTGCTCCTCTTCTCTGTTGGGTATGGTCTTCTGAGATGTTCAAAGGGCTTCTCAAAGTGCCATATTTCCCAGTAGTTATTTTCTTTCTCCAAAGAGTCACGTAACTTTAATGTTGGACTAATTTCAGTGTCTAAATATCTCTCTGTTTTTGAAATAGAAAAGGCAGCCTCTCTGAGCCACAGTGATGAGAACTGGAATTTATAACACAGTGAGATAAGTGGAAGAACGTGCTTGCTACTTCTGCAAACAGGTGTGTCCCCTTGGCAGAGGGAGAGCTTCTCTGACACTGTGGAGCAAGAGTGTTTTCACGTTAGTTTCCCACCACATGTGTGGGTTTGCTTATAACTGCATACCCACAGTTACAACATTTTGGCAATTGAGACTTTAGCCCTTCATAAATTGCTTATTTGTACTAAGCAGTAACAATGGCTCATCGAGGGACCTAAGGAAAAATGGGATAAGAAGAGAATAAATATTGTAGGGTTCTTACAGGGATCGTGTCAGAAAAAATAAAAGGCACACGATTCATCTTCAGTTGTGTAATTCATGCTATGATCAATGTTTAAGAAGATAGTGGGATACAGAAAATCAGCCTAGAAGGCTTGAGGGAGATTTAAAGGAGATGTGATGAAATAGGAGCAACCTTTTCTTTTAATTCAAAAGTATCTATTGAATATATCAATGAAGAAAGTATAATAAAAGAAAAAAAATGAAAATTGAAAATGAGAAAAATTTGTTAAGCTGTATAAAAAATGAAAAACTCAGGGCTGGGGAGATGGTTCAGTAGAATAAGCACTTCCCTGGCAAGTACAAGGGCCTGAGTTCAATCCCCAGTTCCTCCAAAAAACGAAAAAAGAAAAATTAATGAAACAAGTGAATTGATGTACTTTCTCTTTTTAAAAACTTAATTGAAGAGGGACTACATAACTAGAAAAAATGGATAAAGAAGTAATGTTTTCTTGTACAAATATTATATATGATGTGCAAGAAATAGCACACTGAGAGAAAGGATCAAAGCTGGAACTCTAAAAAATTTATAGAATATGAGTCAGATTGCAGTGCTTGGCAATAATCCCAGCACTCTGGGAGCCTGAGGCAGGAGGACAGCGAGTGTGAATTCAGCGTTAGTGACTTGGTGAGACTCTCTCAAGATAAAAATTTTGAAAAGGGCAAGGAATGTAGCTCATTTGCAAGGCCCTGGGTTCAATCAGCAGTTTCAAAAAAAAACAAATAGATGAAATACAATGTTTGGCCTCTAACACTGAAAAAAAACCCAAAACTCTAAAACATTAAAATGTAAAGTATTAAAATGTATAAAATGAAAACTTAGTTACATTTATTCTCATAAACTGCATATAACATGAAATGGATTAATACATATGTAATTTTTACATGTGTGTACACAATATCTGATATGTAATTAAACAAAATTATGGCAGAAAATTAGCATAAAATGAAGTCAAGTGGCAAACATTTGCGAAACACACAAATTCATCATGTCTGAAGAATCCAAATTAGAGGTAAAATTTCCATACCAAGTTACATAGATCAGCCTATAAAAATTTAAAATAGCATCAATTTATTGGTGGTGGAAATATAGAGTAAAAGTGTCTCTCAAACACTGCTTCTGGAAGAGTTGTTTTAGCTTTTGGAGAAACAATCTAGTAATTTGTAAAAAAGTAATAATAACAACACCAACAACAATATTAAAAAGCCTTCCAGATCCTTTGACTCAACCATTTTAATTTTGAAAATTTTTTCTATACAAATAAAGTAACATATATTTAAGCTTATTTTTGCAGTGCTCTTAGTAAAGGCAAAAATACTTAAAACAAGGTGAATGTCAGTTAATGGTATAATGCCTTAAAAATTACAATTTAATCAACTAAAATGTGAAAAATCTGTCATAAATATGTAATGTGATTTTATTTATATTATTGTTACTGGATGTATTTCATATATAAAATGAAATATGTAAAATGCTTATAAATTGCACTAGGCTATATATATATACATATATATATATATGTATATATATGTATATATATATGTATATATATGTATACATATATATATATATACATATATATACACACACACACATACATAATGCTAACAGCATTACAAAATGAGTATTATGAATAACTTTTGACTTACAGTGTCAAACATTTGATACTTTCTGATTGGCAAAGGCTAAGCTAACCTTTTTCTGAAAGAAAAATCACTACTTTATAACTACTATGGAATCGCATGGAAAATGAGCAGGTGGTTCTTATGTATACAAATGATTCTTATGTAGACTGAGGTTTTAAAGCTATCACATATCTGCTTTTCTACTCATCATGGATAGTACATTTTATATAAGTCATTTTGTGTGCACTACAGTATGGTGCATTCGTTGATCTATAGTATAAAAAGAAAAATAACACTCTCCTACTTATGGCTTTTGTTCAGCCTTTCGCTACCTTGATGAAGACCCCGTGAATGGAGCCAAAGCCCAACCCTTCCACTGATGTTTTCAGGAGAACTTGCAGAGTCCCTTGCATGTGGTATTCTGAAGAATGATACTCAACTGTTATTTTAAACCTGTGAATGTGACTTCTTAGTAGAATATGCAAAACATTAAAATAATTAAATTAATAAATATCAAATTAATAGATACTTTGTGTTTGTCTTAGCTTTCTGTTCTTAACTGTTTGAATTTCTGATTGCATTTTCTGAGCCTCTTAGGGTTTCTTAAATAAACTATGATGTCTTTTCATTTGATGTCTTACTTGCATATACTCTCTGTTGTTTTTTGTTTGTATTTAAAACAAGCAACCATTTTCTAATACCTAAAATTAAAGCTCATTTTTAATTTGACATTTTCAAGAAAGGGAAAGTTAATGATGGTGAAGGCTCTCTTAATATATGGTTGACTACACGGAATGATTCTCATTGCATCTTCAACTGTTTTTGTCAGTTATGTTAACTCATATAAAATGCATAGCATCACTTGATACAATAAGGCTGAAAGTCACAATGTGTTAGTTACTCATTCCTTAGAAAAGTACTGCCGAATTTGAAGCGGGTCACATACTATGGTTTTTCTATACCTGTATAACTAATATGGAATAAGTTCATATGTTACTAAAATTAATCTACAATAAATACAAGATGGCATTATAGTAGTTTAACACTAAGCTTAACTTTTTGTTGAATATCAACCTTAAATTTTTATTGATTTTTAAAAACAATTCATTTTTTAGAAATTTCTTAAATTTTTATTTTATTGAAGTACAAATATCAATGAGACAGTTTTAAGATAACTTCACAAGATGGATTTGATAAACTAATATATTGCGAACTGTTTTCATAATGTTTTGGTATTGTAGAAGGTGCCTACATGATATTATACATACAGACATTATTATAGCATATGTCCCTTATCAGTAAATTAAGAGAGTGTAGCTGTTTACATATCTTATTTTTTATACCTGAATATATCAAAGATTCAATAATTAATACTTTCTACCTTGCTATTTTCCTAGTGGTTGTCCATAGTACTAGAAGCCAACATAATATCCTGTCCAACCACCATTAGTGCAAATCTTGCCTCTCATAGAATTATGTAGAAGCATGGCGTTATCTATCCCAACTGTAACGTCCATACACATGCATCATAACCCTTCCTTTCTATAACCCTTCCTTTGTCTACACCTGTCAAAGATGGGCACTCCATTGTCATTCAACTAATTTAGGTGCCTGAACTCGATTACACAATCCAACACAGTCCAGCATTCCACAACAATAGTGAGTTATCTGAAGAAGTTGTCGACAATAGTCATTTATACCTCAACATATTATTATGGGCCTGCGGTGTATACCTCATTTTTATACTTTTCTACTGGATGGTTAAGGCCTAGATAGAGCAAGACCTATATACCAACACATGTACTTTTTGTTTCTTATGAGGTCAGTGAAGTCCCCTAAGGGTTTATCTTGTAGTCCTGTACCTTATTTGGTAGATCTTTTGTCTGTGTCATCCATATGGATGAGTCAGGGCCAATGCTTGACCAGTTTGCTCTCTGTGAGAGCCTGAGAGAAAGATTTCTCTTCATGCGACTCTCCCAAGGCCACTATAGAACTTCGATCTCTTTCCTCTGTGGCTTCATAATCTCCTTGTTCAGAAAATGTGGGGCTCAACTGAGTTTCAGGATGCTACAGTAAGGTTCTCCTATGTCCTGAGTCTTCACTGAACTTGAAAGGCTAGGGCCAAAATGTTGGCTGGCCTTATGACTCTTCTATTTCTTCAATTTTGATCTGTGAACTTAGGTTGTTAACCATCCAAAAGAAAAGCTGATTAGTACCCTGCAGCATATGCCATTCACTTTGCCCTATCTGACTCAATTGTTTTTAGTTGTTGTTCTACATTTCCATTTGTATTTCTTCTTTTCACTTCTTATACTAGGGAGACTATACGATATTTACATATGTGTGCCTGGTTTATTTCACTTATGAGTATATGTTCAAGTGGCATCCACTTCAATATAAATACTTCAAGCTTATCATTCTTAATAGCTGAGTAATCCTCCATTATATAGAAATATCACATCTTTTTCAACCATTCCTCATGTGATGGACATCTTGGTTGTTTCCAAGATATTGCTATCACAAACTGTGCTGCTCTAAACATAGGTACACATATATCACTATGATACAATGTTTTCAGTTCCTTTGGGAAGATTCCCAGTAGGGAGATAGCCGGCTTGAAGGGGATTTCGAGTCCCACTCTTTTGAGGAGTCTCCACACTGACCTCCACAATGGTTGTACCAGTCTACATCCCCACTAGCAGTGGAGAAGTGTTCCCTTTTCCCTACAACCTCTCTAACATTTGTTGTTGGTTGATTTCCTTAAGATAGCCATTCTTTCTGGAGTGAGATGGTAACTCAGTGTTGTTTTTATTTTCATTTCATGGATGACTAGCGATGTGGAGCATTTTTTCATGTATTTATTCGCTTCTTTGATTTCGTCCTCGGAGAAGTATGTATTCATCTCAGATGCCCATTTCTGAATTGGGCCTTTAAATCTGAAGGCCCTGTTATATCTTAGTTCCTTATATATTCTAGATAGCAGACCATTGTCTGATTGCTTATTAGTTAGGATTTTTTCAAAATTTGTGGGTTCTCTTTTCACTCTGTTGACAATTTCTTTTGACATGCTGAAGCTCCTCAAGAAGAGTTGATCCTAGTTGTTGATTCTTTCAAATGTTTCCCTTGGGAATATGTTTGTTCATGAACTTTTTACCTACCCCTATTTCTTCAAGAGTTCCTCCTACTTTCTCTTCCAGGAAATCGAGGATATCTGGTTTAACGTTTAATCAAAGATCCTTAATCAATTTTGACTTTAATTTAGTGCATGGTGATAGAGCTGGGTCAAGTTTTAGTTTTCGGCACATAGAAAACCAACTTTTCCATCACCATTTGTTAAAGAGGCTATCTTTCTTCCAGTGAGTATGTTCGGCTTCTTTGTCGAAGATCAGATGGCTGAGTGTGTTCGTAGATGCTTCTGCACCTTCCAATCTATTCCATTGATTCTCAGGTCTATTTTGTTCGCAATACCATGTTGATTGTATCAGTGGCTTTGTAGTATAATTTCAAGTCAGAAATTGTGATGCCTCCTGCCTTGACTTTATTGGCCAAGGTTGCCTTTGCTATTCTAGGTCGTTTGTGGTTCCAAATAAATTTTAGGAATGATTTCTCTATGTCTGGGAGGTATGTTGGTGACAGTTTGATAGGGATTGCATTAAATCTGTACAGCAATTTTGGGAGTATGGCCATCTTCACGATGTTGGTTCTTCCTATCCAGGAGCATGGAATATCTTTCCATTTCCTGAAATCCTCTATAATCTCTTTTCTTAGGGTGTTGTAATTTTCTGTGAAAAGATCTTTGACTTCCTTGGTTAAGTGAATCCCAAAGTATTTCATTTCCGTGGTGCTATTATAAAAGGTATTGTTTCTATTGTTTCCCTTTCAGTGTGCTTGTTATCTGTGTAGAGGAACGCTATTGAATTTTGAGTACTGATTTTGTATCCTGCTATGCCACTGAATTTCTGTATCAGTTCTAGTAGTTTCTTGGTGGAATTTTTAGGGTCTTCCAAGTAAAGTATCATGTCTTCTGCAAATAGTGATAATTTAACTTCTTCTTTACCTATTCTTATTCCTTTTATTTCTTCTTCTTTTCTAATGGCTGTTGCTAAGGATTCCAAGACTACATTGAATAGGAGGGGTGATAGAGGACATCCTTGTCTTGTACCTAATTTAAGAGTAAAAGATTTCAGTTTTTCCCCATTTAGGATTATATGAGCTTTTGGATTGTCATAGATGGCTTTTATCAAGTTAAGAGTCCATCTATTCCAATTTTCATTAGGACCTTGAACAAGAATGAGTTTGGACTTTGTCAAAGGCTTTCTCTGCATCAATTGAGATGATCATGTGGTTTTTAGATTTCAGTCTATTAATATATTGTATTACATTTATAGATTTTCAAATATTGAGCCATCTTTGCATGCCTGGGATGAATCCTACCTGGTCATGGTGTATGATCTTCTTGATGATTTGCTGTATTCTATTTGCCCGGATTTTGTTGAGTATTTTTGAGTTTATGTTCATGAGGGAGATTGGCCTGTAGTTCTCCATTTTTGGTTGTGTCTTTCCCTGGTTTTGGAATCAGCATTATACTTACCTCCAGAAATGATTATGGGAGGACTGTTTCCTTTTCAACTTCATTGAAGTGTTTGTGGAGTGTGGGGATTATTTCTTCTATAAATTGCTTATAGAATTCAGCTGTGAATTCATCAGGACCTCATGGATTTCTTTGTCTGTACACTTTTTATTATGTTGCGTATTTCGTTGGCTGCTATTGGCTTATTAAGAGCTGTTATATCTTCTTGATTCAGTTTTGGTAATTTGTGTCTTTCGAGGAATCTGTGCAGTTCTTCTGTGCCTTCTATTTTGTGAGCGGAAAAATTCTCAAAGTAACTACTGATACTCTTCTGAATTTTCACTGGGTCTGTGGTGATTTCCCCCTTTTCATTCCTTATTGCATGTACTTGAATTTTCTTTTGCCTTTTTTTGATGAGGCTGGCAAGAGGCTTATCAACTTTGTTTATTTTTTCAAAGAACCAACTTTTTGATTTGTTCATTCTTTGAACTATTTTCTTCATCTCAATTGAATTAATTTCTGCCCTGGTCTTTATGATTTCTTCCCATCTTTGCGGTCTGGGTTTCATTTGCTCTTCTTTTTCCAGTTGCCTGAGGTGCAACATTAGGGTGCTAATTTGTTCCAGTTCTGTTTTCCTAATGCGTGAGTTCGTAGCTATGATTTTCCCTCTAAGAACTGCTTTCATCGCATCCCATAAATTTGGTTAGTTGTGCTTGAATTTTCATTAAATTATAGATATTGTAGAATTTCATGTTCAATTTCTTCTGCAACCCATTGATTCCTGAGTGGGGTATATAGCTTCCATGAATTTAGCGAATTTTTCTGGTTTCTTTAGTCATTTATTTCCAGTTTCATTGCACTGTGCTTAGATAATATGCATGAGATAATTTCTATTTTCTTGCATATACTTACTCATGACCTCTGGACTAGTATGTGGTCTCTCTTGGAAAATGACACTTGTGCAGCTGAACAAAATGTATATTCAGCTGTGGTTGGGTGGAACACTCTGCATATATCCACCAGGTCCATTTGTTCCAAGCTCTGGTTCAGTTCTGCTACTTCCTTGCTAATTTTTTGTCTGGTTGATCTATCTTTTTGAGATAAGGGTGTGTTAAGGTCTCCTGTTAAGACTGTGTTCTTAGACATTAGTTTTTTCATGTCCATTAAGATTTGTCTTACATAGTTGGGTGCTCCTGTGTTTGGAGCATAGATATTTATGTGTTACCTCTTGCTTGTGAATTTTTCACCTGACCAATATATAGTGGCCTTCTTTGTGTTGTTTGATCATTCTTGGTTTGAAGTTGAGACTGTCTGAGAACAGTATTGCTACTCCTGCTTTTTTCTGAGGTGCTGGGGCATGTAGTATTGTTTTCTATCCTTTGACTTTGAGCCTATGAATGTCCTTTTGAGTTAAGTGTGTTTATTGTATACAGTGTATTGTTGGATTTTGTTTCCTAATCCAGTGTGCCAGTCTATTTTTCTTAATTGGAGAATTGAGTCCATTTACATTGATGGTTATAATTGAAATGTACTGACTTATGTTTGTCATTATATTTACCTGGTGTTGTTTACTCTTTTGTAACCTGTGTTTAATTGTCTGTCCTGTTTAGTGGGTTCCTTCTATTCTCATTCATGGAGTTCTAGTCATTGTGGTCTCTCTAGAACATCTTTCAGCAGCCTGTGAAAGGATGGCTTTGTCGTCATGGAATTCTTTAGTTGTTCTTTGTCGGGGAAGTATTTCACTTCTGCATCAAACTTGAAAGAGAGTTTTGCAGGGTATAATAGTCTGGGCTGGAATTTGTTTTCATGTAGGACGTGGAGAACTCTGCTCCATGCTCTCCTTGCCTTCATTGTTTGTGTAGAGAAGTCGGCTGTATTTCTGACCGGTTTTCCTTTGAATATGAGCTGCTTCTTCTCTCTAGCAACTTTCAGCATATTATTTTTGTGTTGGATTTCTGGGATATTAACAATTATATGTCTTGGTGTGTTTCTACTTGAGTTGAAGCTGTTTGGTGTTCTGTATGCTTCGGTGACCTGAATGTTGGATTGTTTCCTCACTTTTGGGAAGTTTTCTGCGATTACTTCTCCCCAAATTCTTTTTATGTCATTTGTATTCACTCCTTCATTCTCATTGATATCAATTATTCTCACATTGTTCATCCTGCTGTCATCTTGAAGGTGATGGATTATTTTTTCCTGCAGCCTCATTGTTTTTAAGAGATCCTTTCTCATCTTTTCACTAGCCGCACCAGCATCTTCAAGATCTGAAGCTCTGTCTTTGCTTTCACTCAAAAGGTTTTGTAGACTCGTGATTGATATTTTTAGTTCTTCTATATCTCTTTGACTGTGTTTCATGTGTTCTATTTCTTTTGTGTACTGCTCATTCAAGGAATCCATCATATTTCTGATCTCTTCTTTTTTTATTTATGTCTACTTTAGAGGTAGTTATTAATTCTTTTTCTGCGCTGTTTCTTCCAAGTTGGGTTTCCTCTGCATATTTCTGGTCTTGTTTCTGTATTTCACATTCTATGATTTTAAAGAATTCTTTTTTTTCAAACAATTATTTTTTTGATTTCAGAAATTATTTCTGCTTTGATTTCCTCATGACCTTTCTGATGTTGTGTCTTTGCTTCAGATGCTGTTAATTCATACATTTCAGCTGGAATAGTGCTCTCTGCACTTGTTCTGAGTGAGCTTTGGTTTTCCCCCTGATGTTTCTGGAATTGATTCTTTATTTCAGATACTATGTATTCAGATATTTCTTTTTTAATTTGTGGAATTACTTCTCATCTGATTTCCTCTATACCTTTTTGCTGTTGTTCCTTTGCTGCTATATCTGTTAATTCATTCCTTACAGCTGAGTTAGTGTCCTCTGCCCTTACTGGTGGACTGGAGATCTGGGATTGCTTTTTTCCCCTTCTCTTTGTCATTTTGTATAGCACTGACCTTTGACCTTTGGTGTGGAGCTTTGGTGCAGCTATAACCTTAGCTTGTTATGGGATTTGGGTGCCAGTCTATTAAATTTGAGATTATCCAGGTATGCCTATCCTGGATCTAGCTGTTGTGTTCAGTTCCTTTTTGTTGCAGCTCCTGTGGCTCCCCTTGGTTGGCTCCCTGGTCAGGCGAGCACAAACCGAACTGGGGTGCAGAGCAAGTAATGAAAATTCCCACTGTCTTGGCTGGCTTTGGGGCAAGAATCTGGAAAATTGCCGGGGTCAGCCTTCCTGTGTCAGGCAGGTCGTCTAGGTGGGCGGGCCTGGGCTTTGTGGCTCTGCTGGGCTCCCAAAAGGATAGTGGATGATCTTATTCACCAGGTAGGCTGTCCTGGTCAGCCAGCCTGAGCTGGGTCCAGGTCTACAGGCCAGAACCTGAGAAGGCTGGTAAAGGTCCCTCTGGTGCAGCGGGCCTGGAGCTCTTACTCACAGGCCAGGATGCGCTGTGTTTTGGGCCATGGGGTGGGACCAGGAATCACTGAGAAATGTCCCTTGGGTGTGGCCTTCTTGGAGTTCTCACTCCAGGCCAACCTGAACTCAGTCTGGGGCCGTGGGGTGGGACCAGCAATCGATGGGAAATGTTTCTCTGCTGCGGGGAAAATGTCTCTCTGGCACTGCGGGCCTGGAGTTCTACACTCACTAAACTTTGATAACCAGGGAGTCGGGGAAATTTCCACTTGCTCAGCGGGGTTTAGGGCAGGGGATCCGCAGAGGTGCTGGTGAGTGGGTCTTAAGGTTTCAGGCTGGTCACTGGTTTGGAGGGCTTCTGGGTGGGGATCCAGGTAGCATGCTTGGGAAGAAGCCAAAGGCTCTCCTTCAGACTCATCACACACTCACTGATCTGGGAAGCCTGGTGAGCCCGTGCAAATTCCCACTCACTGGGAGAGCTTGGGGTGGGATCCAGGAGACTGCTGGAGTCAGCTGCTGTCTCAGGCTGGTCTCTCCAGCTGGGCGGTATGGGAGGGATCCATGAAGATGGCAGAGTAGGCAGCACTGTCTCTCTGGGGTTGGGCGGGCGTGGGTGGGATCCTAAAACAATTCATTTTTAAATGGCAAGAAAACATATATATTTAACGTGTAATACATGATATGAAATATCTTACATTGAAGAACAGATATATCAAGCTAATTAGCAAAATGGCATCATAGGTATATTTTTTTGTGTCGAGAACACTTAAAACAACTTTTCTTAGTAATTTTCAAGAATAAAATAGATTATCACCCAGAATCATCAGGTTGCATTATGGATCTCTTAATCTTAGTCCCCCTATATGACTGATATTTTGTACGTCTGACTAATATTTCCATGATAGCGCCTCTAATCCATTCTAGTCTAATCTGTGAGTTTACCAGGTTGACTGCCCACTTGTAGTGAGACTGTATCTTATGTGTGTTTCTGTGCTGTACATATTTCATTTAAACATTGCCACAAAGGACAGGGTCTCTATATTTTTTAAATACAACAGCAAGATACTGTGATTTAATGTCTTATTACATTTATTTGATGAAAGCATCTTGCTTGATTCTGTAACATAGCTACAATGAATAGTGCGGCTATGAACTTGAGTCTGGAGATTTCTTCTTGCACATATTGACTTTAATTTCTTTGAAAAATACTCACAAATAACACCCTGATTACATATGGTAATATCATTTCTGATTTTCTCAGCAATCTCCATAAATTATTCTATGTTTAGACTCACTGATATTCTCAAGACATGTACAAAGCTCCCTCTGTTTTGAGTTACTTATTAACAGTTTCAATATTTCTGTTCATTTTTGAATGTATGTGTTTTTTCTTTGAACATTTAACTGAATGGTTATTGTTGTCTAAATTTCCAGGTCTCTTGACACTCAGATAACCTGGAAACATTAGGTGACCAGTCTAACATGGGCACAGTGAGTTCCTGTTAAGTGGCTTCTTCCTTTTAGTAGAACAGAAAGTTACCATTTTGCCATCCTGACTCCCAACTTCCGTGTATTCATATTGCCTACGTTGTCACTACAGGCAAATGTGTTTATCTGGGGTTGAATGAGTCATGGACAGACAATGTCCTATCCTATGTCACTAGATGACAATATAACCCGCGTGGTATTGCTGTTGACTTTCTCACCCCACCCACATGGCTTGTAACTAGAAACGGTCCTCCCTGGCCAGTGGGCTTACCAGATCTTTCTAGTTCTACATGTTCTTCCTCAGTGTGCCCCTTGCTTTCTCAGACTGAAAATAAATGCTGTAGCCTCCTTATAGCCACACATTCCACAGAACTGTCTTTCTTGTTGAGAGGGATCTCATTTTCCCTTAACAGGCAGATATAAATGGACTATCAATATTTCTGTCATCTGAAACCTTATTTGCATATGTGCTCTTGTTTTCTCTTAAGATCTCCCAGCTAAGAGTAAAAGGTATAAAGCTGAAAAGAAAACATTTGTGTGTCTTTGAAATAATACATTCTCATTCCTCCTCATCATGATATTTTGTGCTGAATTTCTGCTGCATCATGTATCATGAGGGCTACACAGATGGAAAGGAAAAGGGAATCTAAAACCTACTACCATAATCTGAATTATTGTGACCACACTGGAAGATAAGAGTTTCATGTAAACATTTCGAATGAGAAATTATAATTAAAATTTGTACTATCTGTATTTTTCTGACTTGCAATAATGTTATAATTATATACACAGAGTATGTTCTCATTCACAGATGTAAGGAAGCTTTCTAATTCACCTGATATAAGGATATTTCCTTAAAATTCTTACAAGACTACTTTTATAATATTGTGTTTTATTAACAAACTTTTTATTTTGCAATACTTTAGGTTTTACAAATAAGTTGCCAAAGTAATAGAGATTTTCCACTGTTGTTTATTTTGTCTCTTTAAAATAAAAAATTAAAAACTAATAGAGATTTTTCATTTACTGCTTAAACATTTTCAATTTTTCGTATTGTCATCACCTTACATCACCATTAGTGCATTTTAAAAAACCAGAAACAGAAAAAAGAAAAGAAAAGCCAAAGCTCATTATTATTAAAGATTGAATTGCCTCCCCTGCATGCACACACACTTAAGCACAGCTGGTATATTTAAGACCTGTCCTCTGGTACCTGTCAATGTGACCTATTTGAAAATAGAATTTGTGTAGATATATCAAGTTATGGTATAGTTTTATGGTATTAAGGTGATTTATTGCCTTATGAGAAGATGAAAATATGAGTATGGAGACATACTGGAGGAATGCCAGCTGACTGTGGACTCAGCGCTGTGAACTACAATTCCAGTGCTGCCTAGGACATTTAGCACCCAGTGAAGCTGGTAGACTTGAAAGACAGAATGGCTCCCTGAGACATTGCTGCACATTCATGTCACCTGGAACTATACAATAAATATAGTTTTCTTATTTTAAGTTATGTGATACATGATTCAAGTGCTGAAAAATCAGCCTTCTACTGAAGGTTCTTTTCCTGCCTTGTAGACAGCCTTATCCCTTTGTCTTCTCATACCATCATTCCTCAAAGCATGTAGATACATAGAGAAAGAGAGATGTTTGGCTCCTTTCTTCTTCTTCTTCTTCTTCTTCTTCTTCTTCTTCTTCTTCTTCTTCTTCTTCTTCTTCTTCTTCTTCTTCTTCTTCTTCTTCTTCTTCTTCTTCTTCTTCCCCTTCCTCCTCTTCTTTCTCCTCTTCTTCCTCCTCCTTCTTTCTTCTTCCTATCCTCCTTCTTCTTGTTCTTTTTCTTCTTGTTGTTTTTGTCCTCCTCCTTATTGCTCTTTCTTCTCCTCTTCCTCCTATTCTTATTCTTCCTCTTCTCCTCCTTCTTGTTCTTGTTCTTCCCCTTCCTCCTCCACCTCTTCCTCCTCCTCTTCCTCTTCCTCATCTGTCTCTTTCTCCTTCTTCTCCTCCTTCTCCTCCTCCTCATTCTTGTTCTTTTTCTTCTTGTTGTTCTTCTTCTTGTTCTTGTTTTCTCCCTTCTCCTCCACTTCCTCTTCCTCCTCCTCCTGCTCTTCTTCTTCCTCCTCCTCCTTCTTCTCCTCCTCCCTCTCCTGCTCATCTTCCTCCTCCTCATTCTTGTTCTTTTTCTTCTTGTTGTTGTTCTTCTCCTCCTCCTTGTTATTCTTTTCTTACTTCTCCTCCTGCTCTTCTTTTTCTTCCTCCTCCTCCTTCCCCTCCTCCTTCCATCCTCCTTTTTCTCCTTCTCTTCTTCCTCATCCTCCTTGTCCTTGTCCTCGTCCTTCTAGTCCTCCTCGTCCTCATCCTCCTTGTCCTCGTCCTCATCCTCATCCTCCTTGTCCTCCTCATCCTCTTCCTCCTCCTTGCCATCATCGTCCTCCTCCTCCTGTGGGTATTCTAAACAGAATGGTCTTTCTGAGTTCTTATAATATGAATAGGCTTCTCCCTCCTGCTTCTTCTTCCTCCAACACCAACAAAATGTATCTTAAGCTACTGTTCTCATAACTTCTTTTAACTTTATCCCCTCAGTGATGAACTTATCTCCAAATAGAGTAACATGAGGGATGATGTTTTCAACTTCTACATTAGGAAGGGCCATTGGTCAGCCTATGCTGTTATTGTATCTCTGTCCAGCAGACTCATATTTTCCTCAGAAGCAACATTCAATCACTGCATGAAGACAGCCCTAAAAAGTCTCATCCAAGAAACAATTTTATTTTATTAAATTTTTCCTCAAAATCAATTTTAAATTCCCTATTCTCACCTAAATTGGGGACAGGTGTAGAGTCAAGGTACAATTCATCCTAATGAAAAATTATTCTCTACCCATGAACCTATGAAAGCAGATAAATTTTGTGTTTCTGTGAAACAAGAATAAGATAGACATAGAACAAACATCACTATCCCCAAGGGGGAAAGGACTGATAGGTCCCCACTAGGTGCAGACCTTGCAAGGCAAATTCCACTAGAATTTAAGGCTCAATAATAAACCTCCTTTTCTAGTCGCATTGTCATTCAGACCCACTGGGGTGCTAGCTTTGCCTTCAGAGCCCTAGAAAGTGGCCTGGTCCTTGCAGCATTTCCTAGCATCCCTGCTAGACAGGTGCTTGGCTACAGAAGTCGGGAACATAAGAGCTGAGTACCCTGTGCTAAGCTCTGAAACTGAGTGAAAGTTTTTCGTTTAGAATCTGATGAACTCTGAATCATACCTGGGGTTAGATTCATCTTTTCTTGAAAGATAAGGTGGCTTACAATCAAATATCTTTATTTTTTCTAATATAAAGACCCAAGAATTCAAATAATGTATATTAAAATATTTTAACCTATCTTTTTTCCATTTGATCCACACTGTTAATACCTCTGTTAACGTAATCCACTCTCTAGTCCTGGCCTTTGTAGAGGTCCCCATTTAAAACCACAGGTAATCTCTCCCCTTTTACACATCCTCTGGGTATTCTAAACAGAAAAGTTTTTATGAGTTCTTATAATATGGATAGGCTGATACTTTCCCAAATCCTCATGATCTTTTTCTTTTTACTTAATGATTTTTTAAAAATTTCTCCTGCTATTACATTTCACATAAGCAAAAGGAAAAACTGAAGTGGTACTTGTATAAATTTTGTCTCAATAGCTAAGACTATTGTTCAAAAGTTCAACCTTCCTCAACAATTCTACCAAATGTTTTCCCACTTTCTGTTAATTGTTTAAATAAAATCTTTCCAATAATATGTTCCTTTTTTCCATCTGAGATTTCATCAGAGTTGTCTTTCTTCTACCCACAGCCTCTTTAAGGCAGTCATCTTTATTTATAGCATGTATCTCAAAACCATTCTAGCTTCTACTCAATACTCATTTTCAAGGCTAGTAGCACATTTTTCAGGGCTTGTTCAAGCAGCACCTCACCTATAAGAAACAAAATCAGAATTAATCTTCCTGAATTGGGCATGCCAAATAGCTCATCAGATTAAAGTGCCTGCAAGCAGGTGCAGGGGCTAGGGTTCGATCCCTGTGCTTGCAGTGCTGGCCCCACCACTGGGACACATTGAGGCATTGAGACTGGGCATGGTGGCATGTGTCTGTAATACCAGCACCTGGGAGGTTGTAAACAGGAGGATCATTATGAGTACGATCTAGAGGTGAGACCCTGAACATCCTGTACACCTTTCCCTAAAATACAGAAAAATAAATAAATAAAATTAATCTGCCTGAATTGACAAAAGAACACAATAGAATGAAAGACTTAGACAACAGCAATTTAGTTTCTGGAACTAGAATTGCCATGAACATGTTACTAGTAAATGTTACCAGTTAGGCAGACTTTCTGGATTGCAGAGGGCTGGCTTCTCTTTGGATTCTCATGTGACTTCTGCTGCCCTTACATCTAAAAAGATACAGAGCTTGCTAGTTTCTCCTCCTTTTCTTCCTCTTCATTTTGGGCATTAGTCCTATTGCCTTATGAAAGACCTTAAAGCCAAATAAGTAACTTCTGCTGAAGAAACTAAGAAGAGAGAAGTCGATCAAATCATCAAAAAGGAAGAAAGAGGTTCAAACTTGTGGCTTGGCATCTGCTGCCAAATACATGCATCTGAGGGAGAGAGAATTCTGGAGAGTAGAAATGGAAGAAGTGCGGAGTAGAAGCAAATTATTTGGAGGATACACATGTTCTGCTAAAAGCCACCAATACCAAACTTTATTTCTGAAAGTTTTACTTCTCACTTACATGAAAATTTCAGCATTTGCTGGCATTTTTCTCTTGACTCAGCATTAAAATGTTTCCAGTGATATGCTCATTTGAAAAATTCTGGAAGTTATGACTAAGAAAGTACATATTAGATGAAGTTTCAGGACTCTCTCTTTGTATTCTCCATCATCTCCATCATACGTATATATGCTAGATTGCAAATTATCCCTCTCCATTATCTAGTTTCATCTCAAACTTTCTCCAGAAACTTCTCCAGACCACTTTTGAGTGTGTGCATCTAACTTTAGTCATAGGAAGAGCAAAAGTCTACCTTTTGAGAAAGGCACAGATAGCTCACGTCTAGCAAGTCCCAAGATTTTACTAGACTTTCACATTATACATGCTTTGTTAATTAAAGCATAGTGTTATTTGGGTTTTGCAATGTCATTTGCCATGTAGCTGGCTTGAAAAAGACAGGAAAAAATAACATTATCAAATTTAACAATAGGCGTTTTAAAGGTATAATTTGTGTGTCTAAATCTTTTATCCTCTATATCTCATTTTAATGTCTGCATATTAGCTTTCATTGTATTAATAAGGTCACCCTACAGGGGAGCACAGTATGAAAATCCTAGGTAATGTGCTGATGCATCTTTCTGGGGTTGTTGTTGCCTTCTTGAACTTGGCACAGAAATCAAGAAGGTATTATTGGCTGTTAAGAAGATATAATCTCCCATTGTTAATATATCAAACATGAGGATGGTAAAAAAAAAAAAAAAAAGTTTCCTCCCAAATCAAGCTGGGCTGTGTAGGATTAGCTAAGCACAGAGCAATCAGTGGAAACTGAGACGTTACTCTGTGTTTCCTACCAAAGGTTCTTAATTATTGAAATAAATATGGGCTGGCAAGATAGCGCAGTGGACCAAGTGCCTGCTTACGCAAGTGTGGGGAGCAGGGGTCAATGCCCAATATGGCATGCTATTCTGACCCCACCCTGAAGTGCGCTGAGCCAGGGACAAGTTCTGGCGTGGTGCCCCATGCCTGTAATTCCAGCAATGGGGAGTCTGAAAGCAAGAGAATCGCTATGAGTCCCAGCTGTACAATGAGACCCTGTACCAAATATATTAAAATAATAATGATAATAATAATAATAATATATTTTCAAGCTCACTCAATGGCTGGGGCATTGGATATTCCAGGCAGAGTACAAGAACAGATGGCACTGTGGCTGAAACTCAGCTGTTGTATTGCTGTGCACAAACAGCAAGGATGTCTATTTTTCCTCAGTGTATCAAGTCTTGGAATGTCCATGACTAGACATGTGAAAATGTTCCTTGTGAAGTGGCTGTTCACAGGAATGAGCCCACTTAGGGGCTGTCAGTAGTGAATGAGGAATCTAGGACTGTAGTCATAGAGATGACACTGGCATTACCTATAATGCTAAGAGTATAACCAGGGCAGGAAGGCCTTCCCTCAGAAAACAGCTGTGGAAGGCAGGAAGTTTCCAATCTTTCTTTCTTATTGTCTCTTGGAGAGCCATACAAAAGCCTGGATCTTCTACCTTTTTTCTTACCTCCAAAATAATGTTTAATCCATGTTTTTTTTTCTACAGCTACAGTTGAGTGTACAGATAAATGGTGGATAACATCTTTGATTTAAATGTCTTTCTTTTACCTACTGGGTATATTGAAAAAAGTATTCTGTGAAGAACATGATACAATATCAAAACAAAATTATGAAGAATATCATGCTAATGTTTCAGTTTCCACCATAAGGAATTTTTTTTCAGCATCTGCATCAGTGCTTTAGAAAAATTTCAACATATTCTTTTTCTCTTGTTTGCTATTTTTTGTTGATGGTTTGACTCATAATGGGAGCTACCTTGCAAGTACCCTTACAACATACATTTTCAATACTTTAACTGCAATTCAAAATTGTATTTTGTCCCATGCACACTATGAATTGCAATCTCTTCTATTTTCTTCTGCAGCTCTTAAATTTGACAATAGTATATATTTTATGCCACTGCAGACGTTCTTTTGAATAGCACTATGTTACAATCTCCTATTAAATGAAACACTGCACCAAGCATCCCTGAAAGTCATGTCATGATTTTAACTACTTCTTCTCCACAAAATCTAATTTTTTATAAATTTATTTAGTACAGGGTAAATTTCTTTCTTTTATCTTTTTACAACCCACAAATTTTGAAAATATCCTAATAAGCAATCAGACAGAGCTCTACTGTCTAGAATATATAAAGAACAAAGATATAACAGGGTCCTCAAATTTAAAGACCCAATTCAGAAATGGACAGCTGAGATGAATACATACTTCTCACAGGACGAAATTAAATAAGTGAATAAATATATGAAAAAATGTTCCAAATTGCTAGCCATTTGTGAAATGCAAATAAAAACAACACTGAGGTACCATCTCACTCCAGAAAGACTGGCTATTGTAAAGAAATCAACCAACAACAAATGTTGGAGAGGTTGTGGGGAAAAGGGAACACTTCTCCACTGCTGGTGGGAATGTAGACTGGTACAACCATTGTGGAGGTCAGTGTGGAGACTCCTCAAAAGAGTAGGACTCGAAATCCCATTCAAGCCAGCTATCTCCCTACTGGGAATTTTCCCAAAGGAACTGAAAACATTGTATCATATATATGTGTACCTATGTTTAGAGCAGCACAATTTGTGATAGCAATATCTTGGAAACAACCAAGATGACCATCACATGAGGAATGGTTGAAAAAGATGTGGTATTTCTATATAATGGAGGATTATTCAGCTATTAAGAATGATAAGCTTGAAGCATTTATATTGAAGTGGATGCCACTTGAACATATACTCATAAGTGAAATAAACCAGACACACATGTATAAATATCATATAGTCTCCGTAGTATAAGAGGTGAAAACAATAAATACAAATAGGAATGTACAACAATAACTAAAAACAATTGAGTCAGATAGGGCAAAGTGAATGGCATATGTTGCAGGGTACTAACCAGCATTTCTTTTGGATGGTTAACAACCTGAGTTCACAGATCAAAATTGGAGAAGCAGAAGAGCCACAAGGCCAGCCAACATTTTGACCCTAGCCTTTCAAGTTCAGTGATGATTCAGAGCAAAGGAGAACCTTACTGTAACATCATGAAACTCAGTTGAGCCCCAAATTTTCTGAACAAGGATATTATAGAACCACAGAGGAAAGAGATCAAAGTTCTATAGTGTGCCTGGGGAGAGTCACATGGAGAGAAGCCTTTCTCTCAGGCTCTCCTAGGGAGCAAACTGGTTAAGCATTGGCTGTGACTCATCCACATGGGTGACACAGACAAAGGACCTACCAAATAAGGTATAGGACTACAAGATAAACCAGGAGGGGACATCACTGACCTCATCAGAAACAAAATCTACATATTTTGGTATATAGGTCTTGCTCTATCTAGGTCTTAACCATCCAACAGAAAAGTATAAAAATGAGGTATAAAATGTGGGGCCATAATGATAAGTTGAGCTATAAACCACTACAGTCGACAACTTCTTCAAATAACTCACCATTGTTGTGGAATGCTGGACTGTGTTAGATTGTGTCATTGAGTTAGGCACGTAAATTGGTTTAATGACAATGGAATGCCCATCTTTGATGGGTGTAGACAAAGGAAGGGGTATAGAAAGGAAGAATCATGATTTGTGTGTATGGACAGTACAGTTGAGATAGATACACCATTCTACATAATTCTATGAGAGGCAAGATTTGCACTAATGGTGGTTGGACAGGATATTATGTTGGCTTCTAATACTATGGACAGCCACTAGGAAAATAACAAGGTAGAAAGTATTAATTATTGAATCTTTAGTGTAATTCAGGTATAAAAAATAAGATACGTGAACAGCTACACCCTCTTAATTTACTGATAAGAGACATACAGTATAATAATGTCTGTAAGTATAATATCATGTATGCACCTTCTATGATACCAAAATGTTAGGAAAACAGTTTGCAATGTATTAATTTATTGAGTCTGTCCTGTTAGGTTGTCTTAAAACTGTCTCATTGATATTTGTAGTTCAATAAAATAATAAATAAATAAATAAATAAATAAATAATAAATAAAATGTGTTCTGTAAAGAGCATGATATCATATCAAAAGAAAATTATTGTTTTACCCATGAGTACCCTTGCAAGATACCCCTTCTCCATAAATTTTTAAAAATGTGTTTAGTACAGGGTTTACAGTGTCTCATTGCACAGATTAGACTCAATAGTGATCATTCTTGTTTTCAGCCTCCCAAGCACTGGGATTATAGACTTGTGTGACTATGGCCAGTCTCCATTTATGGCTCAGCATACCTTGAGGATTCTCTGCAGGCTCAAGCTTCAGTCTCTTTCTAACCTATCTCTTTATCTTCTTATAGATGAATCTATTCTGAGATGAACTGTCAAGTATGGCTTACTGACTTGTTACAGGCAGATACTACAGAAACAATGCAATATTTACACACATGTGTCTGACTTATTTCAAAGAGAAGGAATAACTGGACTGGGGGAGAGGAAGAAAGAAAAAGAAAGAAAGAAGGGAGAAGTATATGTATATACAAAGAATATCTTGGATAATTGTGCTGCTAATCTCTATGGGTCTATTGAAAGGAACAGTTAATGTTTCAATTTGAGGGCTGGTCAGATAGCTCAGAAGACTAAAGTGCCTGCATAGGCAAAGCATGGGGGCCAGGGTTTGATCTCTGTGTGCTGCGCTGACCCTATTCCTGGGGCATGCTGAGACATCAGTGGAGACTGGCGTGACCTCACATGCCTATAATCCCAGCACTTGGGAGGCTGAAAACAGGAATGATCACTATGAGTCTGATCTATGAAGTGAGATCCTGTAGCTCCTGTACTAAATAAATTTACAAAAAGTTAGATTTTTGTGGAGAAGAGGTAGTTAAAATCATAACATGACTTTCAGGGATGCTAGGTGCTGTGTTCCCTTTAATAGGAAATTGTAACATAGTGCTATTCAAAAGAACGTCTGCAGTGACATAAAATATATGCAATTATCAAATTTAAGAGCTACAGAAAAAAATAGAAGAGATTGCAATTCATAGTGTGCATGGGACAAAATACAATTTTGAATTGGAGTTAAAGTAAAATGTACAAAGACTCAAAGAAGATGAAAAGATAACTATCTGCAAATGTGGAGAGGCAAAAATGTAGATAGAGGAAACAGCAAATTAGAAAGCCCTAAACCGAGCTCATAGAAGAGGAAGGAGCCACATGCAACTGAACAACTATAGGCCAACAGCAAGATATTTTAATTGCTGTCCAGATGTATTGCTTGAATATAACCATAGATAAGTGTATCTTTCTGTTCTTTTATTTATTTTTGTTTTATTGAAGTACAAATATCAATGAGACAGTTTTAAGACAACCTAACAGGACAGACTCAATAAATTAATACATTGCAAACTGTTTTCATAACGTTTTGGTATCATAGAAGGTGCATACATGATATTATACTTACAGACATTATTATAGGACATGACTCTTATTAGTAAAGAAAGTGTAGCTGTTTGCGTATCTTATTTTTTATACCTGAATTACATCAGAGATTCAATAATTAATACTTTCTACCTTGTTATTTTCCTAGTGGTTGTCCATAGTACTAGAAGCTGACATAATATCCTGTCCAACCACCAATAGTGCAAATCTTGCTTCCCATAGAATTATGCAGAAGCACAGCGTTATCTATCCCAATTGTACTGTCTATATACACACATCATGATTCTTCCTATATCTTTCTGTTCTTATGCTATAGCCTTCTACTTTCCTGTCTCTTATAAATTTTATGTATTTTAAATTTTTTTTGGTACATTTTTGTGTACAAAGTGTTTTCATCCTTTGTGGGTTGTTGGCTCATGCTGCCACTACCCTATGTAGAGAATTTGTTGTACAAAAGTAATAGCTTTTTATATATGAGAACACTTTAGAGAAACAGGTGATCCTATTTGGGCTGAACAAATTCAGGTGGGAAGGCCAAGAAACTTACCTCACATTATGTCTCACATAAGTCACTTACAAAAGCAGCAGAGAAGCTGAAGATGTCACTCTCTGTGAGATTTGGTATTACAATTTGCTGGGCCTATGTATTGTGAGTGTGACTCTGGAGTAGAAAAGTCATGGCTTCTTCTCGAAAATCTGTCTTCTTAGGATATTCAAAGCCTGACTTATGAATGGTGAATGTTTGGCTGGGCAAGTGGAGATCAGGATGCTCAGGTACCTGCACTCCATCTGAGACTCACATGGAAGCTCTCAGGTGAGTGGGCCTGGAGATGAGCAGCTGAGGTCAAAGTCCTCCCCAACACATCACATGTGTAAAGTTTACTGAAACCGTCTTTTCAGGGAACTGAAATCTAAAAGAAGCATGCTGGAGATGCCATTTTAGCCTTTAGATCATTTGTGGGCCAAGGCAATAGAAACACAATTCTAAGTAACATTTAACAAAGTAATAAAAAATGAGGACTAAAGAAAAAATAAGACTCTCAAAACTGAAGGTTCAGCAGAATTCCATATGTTTTTAATGACACTAGATAAATTTTTTTTACAGTGAATTCCTATTTAAGTAACTAGCTTGAAATAAGACAACCATTAGACTTACCCTGTATTTGTCATATATGGTCATGTAGTCATAATGGGATGTCCATGAAGACAAGGAATCCTTCAGCAGGTGTATGGTTGTAAATAGTTGTCCCCACAAAGCCTCATGTAAGGCAAATGGTGGCGCAAGGAACAGTGAGTGGCTTGAGGGGTGGGGTCAGAGAATCATGGTAGAATTCGAGGGGTAGGGTCACACAGGTGCAAACAGTTAAACTGGCAGCACATGCTGAACCCTTGGCCTGCGGCCTCTTGAAGGTGTGGGGTACGTCATCCTTGACACAGTGGGCTCAAGCTTCTCCATTTGTTCACTTTACAAATGGCCGTCAAATCCATGTAACATGGGAACTCTACTTTTCTTTCATCAATCATGGATGTTGTTTTCAAGTCTTTCTGTCCCAGACTCTGTAGTTCAGGGCTACATGGTCTGTGATTGAGGCCACTTTGGGAGGAGAGGAGATGTTTGGGGAAGATAGAGGCACTGACCGTCTCTCCTGAGCAAATAAGACTCTGAGGTCTTGCTGCATAATTCAGGCTGTTTTAAACTATGAAATCTCCACTAACTGTGAGAAAAATAATCCTTTCTTTTCCTAATTTTCAGTATCAACTATTTGTCTTTGCATTGAGAGAGGAGTAACTAAGACAACAGGGCAAGAGGATGTTTGTAGTTTATCATAAGAGCATATAAACCTTACAAGCAGGAGAGCGAAGATAAAAGTGGATGGAATAAAAGAAGCTAGATGACAAGCCCAACAAATACTGCATTTGGAGTAATAATGGAAATAAAGACACAAGAAGACAGGAGGTTTGGGATAGGTGATAGAACATTGGGATTTAGAAATGAAATCAATATGTACTTGTCTTAATAACTTTTTATTTTCTGGGACAATGTGCCTAACATCAATGACTTAAAGGAAGAAGGATTATTTTAGGTCACAGTTTGTAGAAGTTCCATTTAATAGCCAACTGGACAAGGGAGAGGGCAAACAACCTGCCTTCCTTCTTCCCCTTTATATTTCATTCAGGCTATAAGCCTGTTGGCTGGTTCCTCAGTAAGTACATCACCCACAACTATGCTAAACCAATCAGTGGACTAATTCAATTGTCACACACTGGGATCCAGTATCACACACGTGATTCTGTCATCTCCCTAAACATCCACATGAGGCTTTGTAAAGACATGTAGATATAAGCTATAACAGAATTATTTGCAGACCAGTACTAGAAAATATCTGATTTGCTTTGGTTGGATATGTATGCTTCACCCCTGCTCACAACTAGCACACAACACATGAATTCCTAGGGGAATATTCACTTTACAAATGGCTGTCAAATCCATGTAACATGGGAACTCTACTTTTCTTTCATCAATCATGGATGTTGTTTTCAAGTCTTCCTGTTCCTCTATTCTCCCACTTCTTGTTTTATGAACAACAACAACAACAACAACAACAACCACAACCACTTTTGTACTCTTTCTGATGATATGCAAGCCAGTGGAAAAGGTATGAAGTCATTTGGGAGAGCGGAGATCTATATGTTTTTTTTAACTTTGGATAGATCCTCTTAGAATCACTTCCACATGTGAAATACAACATCTTAACTTTGCAAATGTACACTACAGTTACAATAAT
The DNA here is from genome assembly GCA_004027165.1 of Ctenomys sociabilis. Lineage (NCBI taxonomy): Eukaryota > Metazoa > Chordata > Mammalia > Rodentia > Ctenomyidae > Ctenomys > Ctenomys sociabilis. The sequence continues at coordinate 30,932 of PVKA01006600.1, read as the reverse complement.
TGTCTTCTATGGAAGCCTCTTGAGTTCAATGTGTGATAATTATGGGTCTAGCAGGGACTAAAGCAATGTCATATACTTGCCTGCAGCTCTGTTGTGACTGTCTTGAAGGAGATCGGGTGCTAGAAATGTCTGGTTGGGTGAGAAGCCCTGAAAGGACAACTGGTCACTTCTACAGGCCTTCCATGCATAACCTTGGGGACAATGGACTGTGGACACAGGTCAGTGCTGGTGTGAAGTCCTGAAGGAAGTACAAACAGGGCATCTTGCTAAAGCAAAGGACACATAAAATCAGCCTCAAATGAACTTTGGAGAAATTCTGCATCCTTTCCCAGAAGCTCTGGCACCTCCTCTCTTACCAAGTTATTTATTTTAGGAATGTGGTGCTGTTTCCCCAATCATGTGTCAATAGGGAAGTCATGTTGTTTTCTATGTTAAACAGAGCATCAAACAGCAGGTGTTCTGAACATCACTAAAACATGCTTCCTCGGCAGGAATTCTGGAAATGGAGTATGGAGACAATTGACCTATAATCTCACTTGTAGCAGAGCAGGTACTTGCTCACAAGGGGAACTTCACTGGGCCTAGCCAGTTTTTCCACATTCCTAGTCAATACACAGACCAACTTGACATTTTTCCAAGACTATAAAGCAGGGCCGGCGGTATAGCTCAGCGGACTAAGCGCTTGCTTAGGTAAGCGCAGGGACCAGTGTTCGATCCTTGGTTCCCCCAGCCGCGCCGGCCCCGCCTTCGGGTGCGCTGAGCCGGCGATGCAATCCGGGCGCAGTGGCGCGCGCCTGTAATCCCAGCACATGGGAGGCAAAAAGCAGGAAGATCGCTATGAATGTGGGCTGCATGCATAGTGAGACCCTGCACCAAAAAAAAAACAAAATAGAAAAAAAGAAAAAGCCAAGACTATAAAGCAATCCATTCTCCCCATTTTGAAGAGTACATTAACAACAGCAACAACAACAGAAAACCTATCTTATGTTTACAGTCACTCGGTACCCCAACTGGATACACGGATCCCAATTATTGCTAACCTTTCTCTAAGGCAATCACACAGTATAACAACACAATGGTAATGTGTCATAAAGTTTGCCACATCCCAACTTTTTCCATTTCACATCCAGAGACTCTCATGCTCAATGTCTTTCTGCTACGTGCACAGTATGTGTTTGCTCTCAAAGTCTGGAAGTTCTGATTATCTTACCCAAAGCACAAAATATCATGCCAACATGACTCTGCGTAAGAATTCAAACAGTGTCTGATGTACACTCCACAACCTTCTAATTCACTGCATGATAAAAGTTGAAGTCATCTTTTGCTGAAATCATTGAGATCTTCTTGATGGACAGAGAAAATTTAGCAACAAATAAGTAACTTAAAGAATAAAGCTTGACTCTTTAGTCTCAATTTGTACCTGAGGTTTAGTGATAAAGAATCAATTTTAATCAATGTCACCACTTACATTTTTCAAAGAACCCCAGTATTACCACTGTGGAGCTCAAACCTTTAACTGAAGGCCCAGCTGTGAAACATTCCAGCTACAGCAGCTTTGCAGGTTGCTTGTCAAGAATATGAGTGGAGGATACGTTTACTTCTGCATCTCACTGGCTCAGCGCATACCAGATACGACCACATAATTGTTCCAGGAAATAGTTTTGTTTATTCAGTCCTCCCTTAGTGAATAACTTCCTTTTGCCACATGAGAGAGTTCATGGAACAGTAAACACAGCACAAGAAAGAATCTACATTACAGATGAAGTCACAGCAGTCAACTTTCCTCCCATATTAGGTAGAAAGTATATTAAAAAAGTAATGGTTTTCAGAGTAGAATAGTAAGACTGAAGGCTTGATGTGAAGACATATACTTGTAAATTGTCAAGAATGTGGAGAAATCCAATGACAATTATTGTAACTGTAGTGTACATTTACAAAGTTAAGATGTTGTATTTCACATGTGGAAGTGATTCTAAGAGCATCTATCCAAAGTTAAGCAGCACTGATGAGGCAATCTTAGGATCTACTGTGAAGAGCAGTAGTAGAGTACTGAGAGGAATCCGGCAGTGTGAGCACTGGGTTCCTGCTGTATAATAATGAAGTCCCTTTTAAGCAGAGTAGCAACTGAGCAGCGCTCCCTCTACATCAGTCCCCCCAGTCAGCCCTGCCTTCCTCTGTGTGCTTCTGGAGTGGCTGGGTCTAGAGCTAAAAACTATTTCTCACCATCTTTGCAGGAAGGTTCTGGGCTTGTGTAACCAGTGATACCTTTTCTGGGGAGTTTTAGTACTGCAGAGGATTTTACATTTTGCACACTGATAGAAGTTAACCTCTGTGATGCAGCACAGAAATGATTAACAGTGGCTTCCTGAAAGTTTTGAATTTTCTCATAAGGATGCCCTAGGTATATTGTTTGTAGTTAAACCATTTTCTGCTTTAAACACCTAAGCAACTGTTAGTTTGATGTCTGACTTTAACGCCTTTGGTCTCATGAATTTTAGAGAATCACACTACCCTGAAACAAATTATATTTTAGGGATGGGATGAGAGTGCCTTAGAGTTTCATTCTCTCATTTTAAGTGGTGAAACATGAAGAATGAAAAGCATTGGCAAGAAATGTGTTGGACAGGTAGAGTAGGAGTATAAAAGAAATTAGTGAGTAAGAATTAGCCTTAGGAGGCAAAGTAATAGAAAGATAGGTATAAGTCTTCAAATGAAGTTAATAGGATGTATGACTTGCAATTTCCTCCCTCCCAAATAAAATCAATAAAAGCATGGAAAAAGAAAGGAAATATAAAGTTTAAAAGAAAAAAAAATGTGCCTCCAGAAAACTCAGGGGCATATGAAGAGGAAAAAGATAATATATAAGCATAGAAAATAACACACACCCTCAAACAAAAGTAAATACAAGAGAATAATTTCCCATGTTTTGAATATCTTAAAGTGAATTTAGAATACATGATTTCTTATCCCAAACTATCAGACAATGAACATTTCGGAAATATCTTAACTTGCTATTTCACATAGAAATACCTAATACCACTGAATTACAGGGCTGGAAGTTTTATATTTCTAATACAATAAATTTGTCTCACAAGAAAACTATTCTATAAGATTTGTCTCTGCTTCTGTTTCTCTTTTCCTTGTTTCTCTCCCTCTCTACCTTTCTTCTTCCCTTTTTCTTATCCCTCCTGTTTTCCCTCCCTTTCTCTACCTGCAGTCTCTATTATACCTGTACATCAGCTGAAGATTTCCACATGGATTACATAAGAAGCCACCATAACCCCCTTATTGCATATAGTTAAAAGAATGGACAGAGAAAGATGAATGCGATGTAAACATGACAGTGAATTATATGGTGGAACTTATGTAAGAGGAACTCCTATGATAAAACAGGAGAGATAATTATTTTTCACTTGGTAGTAAAGAAATAATATTTTGGAAGCTGTATTTTCTTTCTTTCGCTTTTCCAATTTGGAAAGAAGTTAATTAAAAAAAAATAAAGTGGAGGCAGTCAGCCCTGCCTTCCTCTGTGTGCTTCTGGAGTGGCTGGGTCTAGAGCTAAAAACTATTTCTCACCATCTTTGCAGGAATGTTCTGGGCTTGTGCAACCAGTGATACCTTTTCTGGGGAGTTTTAGTACTGCAGAGGCTTTTACGTTTTGCACACTGATAGAAGTTAAGGGAAGGGAAAATGGTCCAGGTGGGGCTGCTGGGCAAGAGAACTCCTGCTCACGGCTGATGTGCACCAGCACCCAGCAGAAACAGGTTTGACAACCAAACCAGCGTGTGGCACACTTCCTGGCCACTGCTACACACAGACGGGGAAGCGAGAGGACCGAGCTCTGCTGTGCAGGCAGCCAGCTGCTGGGTGCTGGCTTGGCACATTACGCATGCAAAGCAAGGAGACTTTAGGTTTCACTAAACAGTTAACTTTGGCAAAAGGAAAAAAAATAAATAAAATAGAAAAGGAGAGAGAGAGAGAGAGAGAGAGAGAGAGAGAGAGAGAGAGAGAGAGAGAGAGAGAACAAAACAGAAAACAAAGAACTGAAATTCACGAGCAGGATTAAAAGCCACTGCAATGAAAACGGTGTATTTTCTCTAAAATATGGAATTAGATTATCATTGATATTTTTAAAGTCTCTGCCATCCTGTCCCTCAATTCAGGTAGAAGTAGCAGCAAGAGTCCCCCATCAGGCCTGCTCTCTTGCTCCCAGGGTCAGCTCGAGGTGAAGCTCAGTCAGTCCACAGGATCATAGGAGGGTGTTCGCTGTCCTCGTCCAGGCACAGGGCACTGGCCTCATCCTCCAGGCACACACCACCCATGGCTCCCATGTCATCTGTGTAGGCTTCCAGGTTTATGCCCTGCCCCCTACCAAGCCTTATGGGGGAAGAGGGCACATAAGCCCCTTTTGCCATGCCATAGTCACTAAAGGGCAGTCGTGGGAGGCAGAGCCTACCATCTCACTGGTTGTCTCCATACTGCCATCCAGCCTGTGCTGTCGCATCAGGGCTCACTCGCCGCCCTCCTGCGGGTCCAGGTGGTACATGTACAAGTAGCTGTCGGAAGCGCCTACCAGTAACCGGGGGATCTTCTGAAATGTGGTTAAGGAGCAGACGTTCTTGTGGCCACAGACGGGCAGGCGGACGGTGGCAAAGGCTCTGCCCTGGTTGAACATCTCTGTCACTTATGAGGGCAGGTAGCTGGTAGATGCCATGAACACCTTCCCAAAGTAGCCAGTTCAGGTGGGGGGCTCCTCAGAGGGATTTTCCTTCACAGTTTCAAGCTTGAAGATGTGCACCGTCTCAGTGCTCTAGATGCAGAGAGGAACATGCCGTCCATACTGAAGGCCAGCGAGCAGACGCACACACACCTCTTTACTCCTCTCCAGAACTCAAATAGCTTTTGTCCCTCTGGAATGGAAAATACCCTAATCACGGTCCCCTTCTCAGAAGCAGTGGCAAGTTTAGTTCCACTTGCATCCCAAGCCAGCGCTGCTAAAGGACTGTCGTGAGCTGGGATCATATTTGCAGCACTCCAGTTAATGGTGCCACAGACCTGTACCTCTCCGATGGTGGCACTCCTGGGTATGCCGAGTAGCAGTTGTCATTAATTATCGACAGTGCACACAAGCCTGCAGGGCTGGGGGGCGGTCTCTCTGATGGTGTGCGATGCCTTCATGTCCCGAATGTTGTGTATGTACAGAGGCTCTTCCAGGCACACAGTGAGCCTCTGCCTGTTCAATTTTACAGCCAGGATTGTGTTGGAGTGGCTATAGTTACAGATCTCAGTCCCCTTCTTAAAATGGCAAACCTTCAGCTTCCTGGAGCTTTGAGGCTAACGATGGCCACTAAGCTGCTAGAGAAGAGTCTTTCTACAATACACACATCTTTAGTGTCAGTGCATTCATGGATCTGTTCCATCTTATCCACAGAAGAAAGGGAGAAAAATTTATAACCAGACTTACTACCGGGGGCGGGGGAGATAGCTCAGTGGAATAAGTGCTTGCCTGCCAAGCACAAGGTCCTGAGTTCAATCCCTCGTATCCCAAAAAAACAAAACAAAACAAAACAAAACAAAAAACCAGACTTACTACCAACAGTTAGGGACCAGTCAAAATGGAGATGTCTGAGAATCGCTGCTCCTGCTCTGCTTTTCACTTCTTTAGTGTTGTCCTGGTTGAAGTTGGCGAAGAGCAGCTGGCTGGCGCCGGGTTCATCACTCTGACTCGCGAGGTTCATGGCTGCGCGCGCAGCGGGTGGGCCCGAGGGGTGGCCGAGCAGGCGCGCGCCCGCAAGCGCAGGAACAGCTCGAGCTGCGCTCAGGGTCTCTGCCAGTCCCACTCGCCGCCACTCACTGCTCCGGAATCAGCCGTCACCTCATCCTGGTCCTACTGTTGTTTATGTTTCGGGGCTACCTGCGCGCCTGCCTGGCCAACTCCCCCGGTATTTTTTTTCTTTCTTTCTTTTTTTTTTTTTATTTATTTTTTTTTTATTTTTTAAAGAGTACAAAGTAATAGTAAAACAGAAAAATTACAAATGATACATAATTTCACCAAGCAAACTAATATGAATTTCGCAGTATTTGTTGTATTACATAATTTGTCTTCCAATTTAGTTGTTCATACTACCAGATATATGCATGCAAAATTGGAAGAAAAAAGGAAATATATAAGAAATTAATAAGACAAAAAGTATGATGAATTGAAAAAGGAGACAAAATAAGCATTAACTGCTTTTTTGCATAGCAGAAATCCAGTAGTTATTGAAACCATTCTGCCCATGTACATAGATACATCTTTTTCCTCAATTCCCTCTCCTGCCTTTCTCAACTCAGTAACTCCTTCCTTTTGAATGGGTTCATTTGCTTCCCCCAGTATCTATTGTACTCTCCATATTTTCTCTTTCATGTTCTCACACTGAGGAGACAATGTGTTTGCACATGTGGATCTGATTCATTTCACATAAGAGTATGGTCTGTAGTTGCATCCACTTACCAGTAAAAGACTCAAATTTATCCTTTTTATAGCTGAATAACATTCCATTGTGCAAAAGTATCACTTTTTTTTTACCCATTCTTCAGTTGATGGGCACTTGGGTTACTTCCAAGATTTAGCTATGAAAAAATGAGCTGCTATAAACATGTGAGCAGGGCTAGCAAAATAACTAATCAGACTAAGCACCTGCTTAGGAAAGTGCAGGGATAGTGGTTGATTTCTGGCACCACATGCTGTGCCAGGCCTGTCCCCAGGTATGCTGAGCCAGCCGCAGGAGTCCAGGCATCGTGGTACGTGCCTATAATCCCTTGCATTTGGGAGGCTAAAAACAGGAGGATCACTATGAGTCTGAGCTGCATAGTGAGACTCTGTACTAAAATACATAAACCTGGGTGCACATATATTACTGTGGTATGATGCTTTCAGTTCTTCTGGAAAAATGCTCAGGAGGTAAATAGCTGCATTGAATGGGACCTACAATCCTGTTTTTTGAGGAATCTCCACATTGATTTCCATAGTAATTGTACCAGTCTACACTCCCACCAATAGTGAAGAAGAGTACCTTTTTTCCCACAGTCCCTCCAGCATTTATTATTAGCTGGCTTCTTGGTGATTGCCACTTATTATGGGTGAGATGGAATCGCAACATTGTTTTAATTTACAGTTCTCAAATAACCAGTGCTGTTGAACCTTTTTCTACATAGTTATGTGCCATTTATTTTTCTTCCCCTGAGAAGTGTACGTTCATCTCAGATGTCCCATTTTGGACTGGGTCTTTGATTTTGGGAGCCTGATTTTTAAAACTTCTTTACAGTTTGTAGATAGAAAACTTTTGTCATCAGGACAGTTGTCTATAATTTTTTCCCAGTTCATAGGTTTACTTCTTACTCTGTAAGAGATTTCTTTTGAAGTGCAGAATATTTTCAAAATGATGAGGTCTTAGCTGTTGGTCTTTGAAGTATTTCTCATGAATTTTGGTTTTTGCTCATGAACTCTCTACCTCCCTTATATCATTAAGATTTCTGTCTACATTTTCCTCCAAGTGATTTATCGTTGCTATTTTAATGTTTGAATCTTTGATCCACTTTGGCTATAGTTTAGGTTTGTATAAGTATGCCCCAAAGGCCTGTGGCTTATTCCCCCACTTGGTACTATTGGAAGGCAGTAGAAATTTTAAGAGGTAGGGCCTAATGGAAGGCTTTCAGATAATTGAGATTTTTGCTCTTGAAGGAGATGGATGGACCCCATTGCTCCTTATCTCTCTTTCACTTGCTGACTATGAGGGAATTGTTCTTGTTCTGCCATGCAGTTGTGCCATGGTGTGCAGGACTGCCATAGACAGAAAGCAGTGGGAGCCTCAGGCATGGACTGCATCCTCTGAAATTGACAACTGAAGCAAGTGTTATGCATTTGGTAGAGAGATGGGGAGCTGAGAAACATAGGAGGCTTGAAATTTGAATAGGAATAACAAATCTACAGCAATTCCTTCTCCAGAGCACTGTATTCTACTGCAAGACTGCAAAGATTACAGCATTTATATAAGAAAACAATATGACCAGGACAGAACATTTTAGAGTGTTCAAGTGATGTTGCTGTAGGTTCATCCTGAATAGAGAGATAGAAAAGCTGTTCCTTTGGATTCAGACGTTGCTTAGTTGTAAAGTGCTCATGACTTTTTCTTCAGCTGTAGGAATAACTCAAGTTGCTTGAGCAGCAGAAGATGGTTTTATTCACATGTGGCTTCACCTGAGAAGACAAAGTCAGATTGAAATTTAGATTGAATAAAAGAGTGAAAAAAATCCAGAAATTTTACAAAAACTTCCATGTACATAGAATTTTTGGGAGAGTCTTTCCCAAAATAGCCCCATAGTCAGCAAGTGAGAGAGAGATAAAAAGCACATGGGGTCCCTCCATCACCTTCAAGAGCAAAATCCCAATTATTTGAAAGCCATCCACGAGGCCCTACCTAAAAGGTCTACTGCCTTCCAATAGTGCCAGGGAGGGTAATAAGCCACAGGCCTTTGGGGCACACTTATAAAAACCTAAACTATAGTCAAAATGGATCAAAGATTCAAACATTAAAACAGAAACACTAAATCTCCTGGAGGAAAATGTAGATAGAAATCTTAAAGATATAAGGGAGGTAGAGAGTTCATGAGTAAAAACCAAACTGTGTGGGATATACTTCAAAGAATCAACAACTGGGACCTCATCTTTTTAAAAATATTCTGCACTTCAAAATAAATCTCCAACAGAGTAAAAAGAAATATTTACTATATTCTTTTTCCATGATAAGCATAGATAATAGACCCCAGAGCTCTCTCCTGAACTGATGCAATGACACAAGTCACTCTTTTTAGCTTTAGTTATTCTCAGACAGATATTGCAGGATAGAACTCAGTCTTGGAATCTTGGGGTTTTCCTTTTAATTCCACAGTTACTGAGATTCATTTTCTTTCCCACCTTCCTTTTCTCTTTGAATTTCTCTCCTTGGTGACTCCATAAGACACTGAAATAACAAAGAGGTTTCTTGGTTATATATATGACCCAACAGAAGGAAAATATTGATCTTAGAGTATAGAAAGGGGCAAAAGATTGAACTTTTATCTTCAGCATAGACATCTTACTAGCATAGGACAACATGACCTTTGACCCAGAGTTTACAAATATTTGTTCCAGGAAATTATTGTTTTACAAGGTAAATGCACAATAAATGGGAAGAAAGGAAACAGGTTTAGCTTATCTATCTGCCAATAAAAGACTAAGTCTTTCTTTGTGATTTTGCTCTGATTCTCCAAATAGCTCTGCAGACAATACTAGTGTTTACAAATCATCCCTAGTAGTTGCTGTTCCCTGAGATTTAGAAGTCAATAGTCACCAAAGAATTTGCAATGTTTATTTTATTTACACGACAAAAAGAAGTTTTTTTATTTGTATTGGCTAATTAAGAGGATTATAGTAAATATTGTTTGTATCAACACCAATCCTTTTAGCTCTAATATTCTGTTTACAAGAAAAATCTCATCTCATCTAGCCCAAAGTACTATTTGTCTATAAGAAAAATCAGCCTATTTTACTAGAAGCGATGGTAAAAATAATTTAAATGGTTTCAAAATGCTTATATTTTAGTAGCTCACCAAAATCCCCACATTTTGGTTCACAAAATTGTCTCAAAAAAGCCAGTTGATATTTGAAAAAGTAGCATTTAAGTTTTTAGAAATAGGGTCTCAGTAGCACAGATTGTGAGCAGCATCAACATTGTAAATAGTGTAGGAGGAGACAAAACCTGCAGATCCCTGGATTACTGTATCTGTGAGGATACAGAAGAGCCTTACAAATTGAGTGAAAAAAGAACATTGTACAAAAGAGATAGGCACCCACTCATGTACTGAACTCTTAGACAGGACAGCTGTGAGTACACTTCCCCCTTTCCTTTCTCAGTTTCCAGAGGTGCTTACATCATAAATTGATGTCTATTTGCCTTTACATGGGTAAATGCTCATTCACAAATTTCTGAAATAAGAAGTTTCAGGCAAAGCTCCATATTTTCCCCGCTTTAAGTCCATCCCTTTTCTGGCTTTGGGATCTATGGGCAAAGATTTGTCTCAAAAATATTATCAGAGTAATTTGTAAAAATACTTGAGAGACTCACTGATCTCATGTAAAGTTTGCCAATTTCAATTATTCAATTCAGTTAGCCAACTTCATTATTTATTTTCATTATAATATATGCAACAAGATTAAAATATATAGTGAATAGTTAAACAACAATGATAGTAAAAGTCTTAATCTGTCATTAATCTTCCTCAACATGCCCTGTCTTTTTTACAACATGCTTATATATTACTATAGCCAACTTCAGAAAGTTTCAAAAATCTTTTCTTTAGGAGGTGTGATAAAAAATATATGAATGATACTGTGGTGCTTTCCATCAGAAAGACAGGCTTGGCACACATTAGAGTGTACAGGACCTGGCACTATGAGGCATGTAGCTTTTCCTCAACATTAGAATTCCATTACAGTAAATCTGAATTGACTCAGGACATCAAGGGAACCAGACAACTCAAGTAAGACATGCCTCAGAAAATGGCAAGAATAGATGTGTTTAAAGTCAGGGGATTAAGACCAAGACAAGGGATGGGCTGGGAATAAGAGTTTCAACATCTTTCTTTTAGCAATTGATAGAACCATCAGACTTAAAATCAGTAAAATATAGAAGAGCTAAAAATTACTGACAATACACTAACTAACATCTGCAGAATGTTCTAGTCAAAGCACAGTCTTTCCATTGGCACATACACATTCTTCAGGGTAGATAATATACTGAGGGGAAAATTCAACAAACTGAAAAGATGGAACTCAGATGAAATAGAGAGGCAGAAAGGAGGGCACAAAGACACTAGCTTAGTGTCCACACCCCTGCTCTCAGCCCTGCCAGATGGAGGGCAGAGCCCCTCGTCTCAATCTGACCATGAAAGAGCAAGCAGTCCAGAGCCTGCAACAGGAGCATGGCCCTGGGGATACGGCAAAAACATGGCTCTGCTCAGAGTATGAATGGGATTATTGGGAGAAGTCAGAGAAACAGTTGCAGAGCCTTTCTCAGTTTTCCAATGAAGAGTGGGTTGGTTTGGTGGAGTAGCAAAGCTTCCTGTATGGCGAAGTCTTGAGGATGAATTTTGAAAGTGCTCATTTCTGCAGCCAGACGTGATCACCAGACTGAAAAGAGAGGAGGAATCTCACAATTCTAAAGTTTCAGGTTAAAAGAGGAACTTTTGCAGAAGATGAAGAATGGGATATGAAGGGCCCTGATTGCATAGCCAGCACACACACACACACACACACACACACACACACACATCCCTCCCAGTTCCCATAACATCTTTGTCCTGTGTCTGCCTGCGGACATCACAGACCTGCCAGAGTAGAGTGACCGGTCCTCCTTTCTACATGGGTGTGGGTTTCTGGGCCTTGTAGATGTTGATGTAAATGGGAAGTTTCCATTCAGCTGGGGTATGAATAGCAATTACCACACAGGATTCTAGCTGGTAGTAATGGAGTTCTCTAGGATTACCAACAACTTATAGGCTGCCAAGCAATTTGGTATACTGGAAAAAAAAATTTAGATCGCTTTTCTGAACCTGTCACATGCATGCTACAATCAGCTGTATTTTATTTCTCAGTACAGGAGATGGGGAAATGGCTCAGTAGAATAAGTGCTTGCCTGGCAAGGGCAAGGGCCTCAGTTCAATCTCTGGATCTGAAAAAAAAACAAAACAAAACAAAAAAAAAGTTCAGCATCACTGTTCTACACTATAGCAAAGTGAAACCACAGCTCTAAAATGAAAATATCACATGGCCAGCATTCTGAGGCCCAGCACCAATAGGTTTGCCCTGAAGGACCAGCACGTGGCCAATACATCCTACACAGGCAGGCCAGAGAAGAATCCATCACCAGGGAGGCAATGTATCTACAAGCTCTCAGGATGGCATGGAAGATGCAAATGCCAGAAAATGGATTAAAAGCATCCCTGAGGTGCTAGCAGAGGATTACAAGAAAGTAGGGCCTTGTCTCTGAGGCACAACATACATGAATTCCAGCACTTAGCCAAAGGTCTGACCAAGAAGCTTGTCACTTACCAGCAGAGTCCTCTGGCTCTATGAAGAGCCCTTGACATAGAGGAGGCACCAGTTTTCTTAGCGGTGCCTTTGAGACTCTGTGGACAACCAGGGTGAAAACTCTGTCACAATCAAGACCCTAGGTGGGAAGAACCTGCAGATACTTGAAATGCTGTGCATCTTCACTGATGAAAGGAAGCTACATACATACATCATCTTGAAGGGAGCGTGCACGCTCCTTCTCTGGGGTGTTTCCCAGGGGGTGGCAATCTGCTTCGCCCGCTCTGGATGAACACCAGAAAGGCTGATACAGGAAATGGTGCAGAGGAGGACGTGAGCCATGATGAAGCTGTGAGGAGCACTGATCCTAAAAGGCTTCTGGAGCCAAGTCACCCTCACCAAGAGAAGCTCCATGGAAAGCATGGACAACAGCGCAGCGATTGTCTAGGTGTCCTGGCCTAACAGCTGCGGCTGCTGCTTGTTGTGGTCCATAAATCCCTGAAGGGCATTGTGTGAGCACAGTACTTCAGCTAGATTCTGGTGAGCAACCTGACCCTAAGGCCAGAAGTGAAGGCCCAGGAGCTGTCTCTGGGTGATTCCAGGAGATGGTTAAGGTTGCACAGGACTGCCACTCTCAGAAGCCAGTGAACTCATGGTTTAAGAAGTGTCACATTTCCCACAGGCTGGAGAATGAAGATGGTAGCTCATTAAAAATTGTGAGCTAGCCTTCCTAGGGCTACACACCAAAATAATGTGATACTGAAGACCTGGCCAGACAAACCTTAGGGATGAGTTCTACAAACCCAACTGTGATTCAAATATTTAGGAGGAAAATCCTCAAGATTACCTCTAAAAGCATGAATGGACAGGGAGCAGGAGGACGAAGCAGCAGAGCACTGACAACAGCCTACGTCTGGCGGGTGCAGAGCACCCATCCTCAGACACAGTTCTGCTCTTGCCTGGTGAGGTGTATGGAGATCCAGGAGGTCCACTGCAGAGACAAGATGAGAAAACAGACTTTTGCCCACTGATAGATTCTTGGCCTTTTGGCTATGCAGTAAAGAAAAATAAAACACTGAAATGAATCAAAATGAAACACAAAATGTTTGGTAACAGCTAAACCAGTATGATAAAGATCACCTACAGCATTAATTGTTCAAAAATAATATCCCCAATATAATACTATTAGCTCCCATCTCCAGTATCCAAAAATAGACAAACAAAATGATCTCAGAGGAAAAAAGTAACGAACCCAGAGAAAACAGAAAAGAAAAAAATACAGAGATAGGAAAAAACAACAAAATTGATAACAGAAGAGCAATGGGAAAATATCAATGAATTATAATGCTGGTTCTTTGAAAAAAAAATGATTTAAAGTAGTAAAGGCCTAAAACAATCAAGAAAGAACAAATAAAAATATATTACTTGGGCAAGCGGTGCACACCTGTACTCCCAGTTACTCAGAAGGCTGTAGCAGGAGGATTATTTAAGCCCACAAATCACCATTGTAAGGCCCTTCTCAATAGTAAATAAACAAATATGCGTCCATGATCACACAAATTTAAAAGACAAGTAAAATAATTTTATACCTTAGAAAGCTGTCACAACTCACCTAGATCAATTAAATTTTGGTAAGAAAGCTATATATCCTTAGAACATTATACTGCTGAATTCCACAAAAAAAAAATTAAAGAATGAACACCAGTTATGTACAATCTCTTACAGAAAATGGAAGAGGAAAGGATATTTGGGGGCTGGCAAGATAGCCCAGTGGACCAAGCATAAGGAGAAGGGCCCCATCCCTGACACTACATGTCACTCCGGCCCCATCCCCGGGCACTCAGAGCTGGCCACCAAGATTGGCTTTGGTGGTACATACCTTTAATCCCAGCACTGGGAGGCTGAAAACAGGAGGATCACTATGAATCTCAGTTGCCTAGTGAGACCCTGTACCAAACATAGAAAAACATAAAAGAAAAGAAATTAAAAGAAAAGAAAAAAGAATGGATAATCTCTAATTTCTTTTGTTAAACTAGAATTGCTCTGAACCAAAAAGTATGTTTCAATGGAAAAATTCAATTCAATTCAATTTATAATTTCTAAGGGAGCAAAATATATTTTACAGAATTTTACATGGTGTCTTATTTTTCATGATAAGATCTGTTAACATACTCAAAACAGAGGGCAACTTCCTCAACTTGCTGCCAAAAATATCTAAAACTTCTACAGCTAATATTGTACATATAGGTGAACAGTAACCGTTACACCAAAGTCTGAAATGAACCAAAAGTGTTCCCTTTTCCACTTTAACCCAACAGAAAATTGGAAAGCTTGCCCAGTACAAAATAATAAACAGTGGGGAAAGCATTCATATGGGTCAGAGAGACAGAAGTACAATGTCTCTATTTGTATACTATGTGGTTGTTATCACAAAATTACCAAAGGTTCTATAGAGAGGGAAAAAGGAATTTAACTAATTAATGAATTTAGTAAATTCTGAAGGTACAAAATCATTATGCAAAGATCAGGGTAACTGATGCAATTACTATAAGAAATAGTGTACTAGTTCTTGGAAGAAAGACTTTCAAATGATTTAGTATTGCAGTTCTGGGAACATAGACAAAAGTACCAAACATAAGACCAAAAGAAAATATTTGTACACTTAATGTTCATAGAAGCACTATTTGTAATAAACAAGAGATTTCATAGGAAGCCCAAGTGTCTGCCAAGCAGTCTTAAATATATGTACAATAGAATACTGTACGTTCTAAAAGGAAGTCTCCTCAATATGACAACACTGGTGGAGTTTGAAGACTACAATTTAAAAGTAGTGTTAAGATTGTTAAATTTTAAAATATCATAAAAATCAACTGAAGGGCCTGCCAGATATTCAGCGGATTAAAGTGCCTCCTTAGGCCGACACAGGGAACAGGGTTCGATCTCTGGCATACTGTGCCACACCTCCCCTCCCTAGGGCATGCTGAGACTACAAATGAGACTGGGCGTGGTGGCTCATGCCTGTAATCCCAGCACTTGGAAGGCTGAAAACAGTAGGGCCACTATGAGTCCAATCTGTGTAGTAAGACCCTATAGACTCTGTACTATATACAATTTAAAAATTGTTTTAAAGTCAACTGAAATAGTTGTAGTAGTAGTAGTAGTAGTAGTAGTAGTAGTAGTAGTAGTAGTAGTAGTAGTAATAAATGAGATAAGGGAAATCAGAGATGGCAGGAGGGAGACAGTGGGAATAGAAGGGAAATAAAAAGAACTGAGATAATGTAAGTACATACTCTAATTACCCCAGATGGATATAAATATCATGTATAGCAAATATATACTAAAAAAAAAAAAATTTAAGGGCTGGTCAAGTAGTTCAGTGGGCTAAAGTGCCTACAAGCAGGTGTGGGGCTGGGGGTTCAATCCCAGACCTGTTGTGCTGGCCCCACCCCCATGGTGCACTGAGATTGAGCCTGGGCATGGTGGCATACACCTGTAATCCTAGCTCTTAAGAGGCTGTAAACAGGCGGATCAGTAGGAGTCCAATCTAGTAGTGAGACCCTGAACATCCTGTAGACCCTTTCCAAAAAAATAAAATAAAATAAAAAATTTTGGATAATTTTTTTTTTCAGCACTGGGGATTGAACTCAGACCCTTGTGTTTGCCAGGGAAGTGCTTATTCTACTGAGCCATCTCTCCATCCCAGATGGTTAAATATTTTATGTGTCCTTTAGCCAATAAAAATGGTTTACATTTCTGTCAGTACTGAATAAGTAAAATAAAAATTTAAAACATGGTCATAAGACAGTTAACAATGACTCCCCAAATAAACCAAATTCTTAGGTTTGCATGTAAAAAATCTCTATATCTTTTTACATAAGTTTGTATGCATAAAGCTACAACATGAAATAGATGATAAATGGAGAAAAACACAGAATTCATAAATGGAAAACCTATAGATTTCATGTAATTTCTCTGAAAAGTCTAGCAGAAAGCTTTTAGATACAGAAAAAACTACAAATATTTTAATATTTATATAAATGTTCAGAAATATATAATATTTAAAACCTTTTAGCTGAACAGTGGAGAAGACACAATAAAATGGAAGTAGTAGTGAACATCATGACACAGCACTACAGTAATGAAGGATAGTGTTAATGAAAGGACAGTTGTATAGCTCAGTGTAGCAGAATAGTGAACCTAGTAAAAGATTTAGGCAAACACAGTCAACAGATTGCAAATAAAGGTGCAAAATTAGTCTAGAGGAGAAAAAAATCGACTTTTTAAAAATTAATTTTGAGAAACAAATAGCAATGAGACAGATTCAAAACAGGTTAGTAGGACAGTTATAATAATATATTACATATTGTTGTCTTCATAGTAATTATTCATGGCAGAAGATGCAGACATGATATCCTGTCCAAACATTAATAGTATTGTCTTTATTCTCATTGAATTGAGTCAGTAGCTGTATATCTATCCTATTTTGTATATACAGATACAAAATGGTGCCTCATTTATATCCCCTTTTTTTGTTTAGTTTTGTCAGGAATACGTACCTTTTTAATTGTGATGGAACAATAGTATCCATGTATGAAAATATAAAATTAAATATTAATATTAATAAATATTAATATTAAATAAAAATTAACTTATAATGAATCATAGGTTTAAATATAAAAGGGAAAACTTCAAATTTACAACACAGTAGAAACACTTTGAGGTCTAGTAGTTGTTTGTCCTGACACCAAAACCACAATCCATGATGTTAAAAATGACAGATTGGGCACAATCATAATGAAAACTTTATTTTTCCTATGAAAAGCTATATTAAAAAGTTGGAAAGAAAAGACATAGATTGCGGTAAAATAGTTGTAAAATGCATCCTCAAAGAAAGTAGTATCTAGAATACCACTGCGGCTTGCACGTTGGCGCTCTCCTCAAAGCCTCATGCACTCACATGGGGTTTTTCACACCTGGCTGAATCACGGATGCATGACACTGGGGCTAAAGGCATGTGGAAGGCAATTAGTTTACTGTTTAGAATTAGCATAGCTCTTACTGTGGCTCAACAGATTTACTGAAGACAGAAGCTTCACCGCGGGTGTGAGTGGCCACGCCCAGAAGGCTTGTAGCCCGGATGGGATAACAGGGCAAGCCAAGCCCATCAATGCTGCTCACTGCCGTCTCCTTGCCCCAGCGCGAACTCCTTTTCCTGTTCCAGGACACTGCCATGCCACCCTCCCCGTGAACCAGCTGACTATGGACTGAAACCTCTATGAACTAAGAGCTAAAATAAATCTTTTTTTCATTTAAGGTGTTCTTGTTGCTATGCGTCAGCAACAAGAAAGTAAAAACAAAAAATATATACTTTTTTTTTTTTTTTTTTTTTTTTTTTTTTTTTTTTTTTTTTTTTTTTTTTTTTTTTTTTTTTTTTTTTTTTTTTTTTTTTTGTGCAACCGGGGATTGAACTCAGGCCCTTTTGCTTGCCAGGGAAGTGCTTATTCCACTGAGTCATCTCCTCTGCCCCCCAAATATATTCTTTAAATTTCAAAATTCAATCCTAAAGACTAACTCCATTTAGAATATTTGAAAAAGAATCAATAACCAGTTCTCCAAGTAGGCTATCCAGATTCAAAATAAATAGAAACATGTTTAATGCAGTTAGACATCAAATTCATATCATTTAAAACAACACAATCTTACCAGAACTATCTAGAAAATCTAAAATGAGAAAATTTTCAGAAAAAAACCCCACACAACTCATGTCAATACCAAATTTCATGCAGCCCTACAGAGAGAATTAAAGAGAGATGAAAACCCACAGTTTAGATGGGACTTTAACATATCTTTTAAAGTAATTGACACCAAACTAATAGTGCCTCCATAGGTGCAAAGTACGTCACTTGTCCCCGTTTGCCCACCTTTGTCCACTATGTCTGTTGTACACCTTTACCTAATTGTCATTTATAGAAAGCTATGTCCAATGAAAAGCAGAAAGGCCCTCTTTTCCAAGAGCATGCTCAGCCATGAGGACTGGATCAGAGCCAGATTTAGATAGGTAGAAGTCTGAAAAAAAAGGACTTATTTTACATTGTTTGTCATTAAAACTGATGTGTGTGCAACATCATAAATGTATTTTTAAGGGTTTGGGGAGATAGCTCAGTGGCATAAGTGCTTTCCTGGAAAGTGAAAGCCATGAGTTTGATCCCTAGTTACTGTAATGCACACATGAAATATATTTTTTCCTCAGAGAGAAATGTTTTTTTTTTTAGGAAAGTACATTTTCACACTGAAAAATATACAAGAAAAGGAACATGTCTACAGTGTTAATGGGAAGGTAAATCAGCACAAACACTATGGAGGTCTATGTGGAGATTCCTCAAAGCATTAGAACTAGAAATTCAGTCAGCCCAGCAATTTCCCTTGCAAGTATCTTCCTCAAAGAGTTTAAATCATTGTATCACAACAGTGCATTCCTAACAAGCTTATAAAAGCATAATTCATAATAGTTAAATCTTGGAAGCTGTCTACATCCATCAACAGATAAATGAATAAAAGAATAATGAGGCAAGTCTACGTAGCACAGTGTTTCCCTGCTCTAAAGATGGATACATTTGAGTCATTTGTCACAAAGTGGATGCGCCTTGAGATCACAATGTTAAATAAAATAAATCAGGTGCACAAGCTTAAAGAGCCACATGACAGTACATTGACCAATCACTTTGTGAGAAATGCTGAACCTAACAAGAGCTTCTTGCATGCCAGACAAATGTGAACCAAGTAAACTCAAGAAAAACAGAACATCCTTTGCCAAAAATATTTCTCAACCCAGCATCATATTATTAGAAGACACAGAGTTTCCACTTTCTTCCTTAGGCAACTACATATCTCACACCCAGCTTCTGCAGATGGCACTCAAGTATTGGTTATTATGTCTTGCATTTTTCTTGTAATGATGGCACTTGACAGATCTTACTCCATGGCCAGGGGGTGCATAGAACATGCTGGCATTTTAAATTTCATTCAAAGTGTGTGTGGGAGAGTTTCTGCTCCACTGCTCTCTCTGTACCTCTCTGGATCCAGCACAGGCCTGGAGTGTAAGTGAGACCTTCTGACATACTCTCAGGATCCTTCCAGACCCCACCAGACCCAGCCCAGGCCTGGCATGTGTGTGGGAGAGCTTCTGCTCCACCACAACCACCAGACACCTCCAGACACAGCCCAGGTGGAGTGTGACCCCTCTCCCAGCCCAGGTTCTAAGAGTGAGTGAGACCCTCTCCCTTGCTCTTGAGAGCCCTCCAGACCTAGCCCAGGCCCATCAGACAGGCCTGATGTGAAACTCTCCAGTTGAAGTCTCTAAAGAGAGGATAGGGGCCAGAACCACCCAGCTAATCCAGGACCAAAACATCTTACCAGAAGGGCATGGTGGCTTCACTTCCATGGGCTGTAGCAGGAAGAAGCTGAGCACAGCAGCCAGACCCAAGCCAGGCACATCAGGATAAGTTCAGACTTCATAGATCCAGACCCAGTAAGCTAAGACACTTTGCTAGATCCAGTTCAAATGAGAGCATCCTCCTTCCTTCTCTCTTGAACAAGAAAGGGGGCAAAAGATAACTGAGGAGAACAATTCTGGCTGGAAGACCCTAGGTACATCAAGGGGAGGTGATCAGACAGAACTTGGGGAACTAACTTAAATACAAATTCCCAATTTAATATCTGCTTAGCTATACATACATAATGCTTGCTCTTACTGTCTAAAATATGAATCCATGAGTTACCTGCTGAATATTATTATCCATTATTAGTGAGTAATTGGTCCTAATTGTAGTTTTCTAAACAGAAAACTATAACTGCCTTAACCATATAATCACTCTTCGGTAAGAATTTCAGGAGATGCTAAGATTATAACTGCATGAAAGTGCTACACTGAAGGTCAGAGGACAGTGCTATACAAAATGACAAAAAAGAGAAGTAAAAGGCAAACTAAGGCCCCAAGCCCACCCAGACCAAGTGCAGGAGATGTTGGCATAAAAGAAATTGGGAATCACACAACTGAAATGTCTGGTTAATAGCATCTCAAGGAAAGAAACAACTGCAGAAATATATAGAGGAAAGCAGATCAGAAATAACCTCTGAAGCCGGGAAGATTGGCTCAGTAGAATAAGTGCTTCCCAGGCAAGCTCCAGGTCCTGAGTTCAATCCCCAGTCCCAAAAAAAGACAAAGAAAAAAGAAATAACCTCTGAAATAATAATCTCTGAATTAATAGCATCTAAAGCAAAGAAATGACTGTAGGAAAGTAAAAAGGAAATCAGATCAAAAATAATCTCTGAAGTAAGAAAGGAAATGATAACTATAATGAAAGAATTAACAACTACTTCTAAAGAATACACTGATAAAAATTTAGAGGAGAATAGAAAAGCAATGGAGTCCTTGAATGAGCTATATAGAAAAGAAATAGATCGCATGAAGCAGAGTCAAAGACATATGGAGCGACTTAAAATTTCAATCACAAGCTGGCAAAACCATTTGAATGAAAGTGAAGATAGAGTTTCGGATCTTGCAGAAGCATCAGTTAGTGAAAGGTAAGAAAGGATCTCTTAAATAAAATTGATAAGCCCCTACCTAAACTTATCAAAAAGAGGGAAGAAAAAACTCAAATTCAAGCACTAAGGAATGAAAAATGTGAAATTACCACACTCAATGGAAATCCAGAATTAACAATAGCTACTTTGAGAATCTTTGCTCTCAAAGAATAGAAGGCACAAAAGAAATGGACAGCTTCCTAGAAAGATACAAATTAACAAAACTGAATCAAGAAGACATAAGAACTCTCAAAAATCCAATAATAGGCAATGAAATACAAAATGCAATAAAAAAAAAAACTACCGACAAAGAAAAGTCCAGGTCCTGATAGACTCACAACTGAATTCGACAAGAAATTTACAGAAGATATAATCCCAATGCTTCTCAAACTTTTCAATGAAATTGAAAAGGAAAAATCCTTCCAAAATCATTCCTGGAGTCAAGAATTATACTGATGCCAAAAACAGGGAAAGATGTCTATAAAAAAGAGAACTACAATCCAATCTCTCTCATGAACATAGATGCAAAAATCATCAATAAAATCCTAGCAAATAGAATACAGCAAATCATCAAGAGGATTATACACCATGACCAGGTAGGATTCATCCCAGGGATGCAAGGATCATTCAATAGACACAAGTCTAAAAATGTAGTATACCATGTCAATATAGCCAAATACAAAAACAAAATGACCATCTCAATGGATGCAGAAAAGGCTTTTGACAAAGTCCAACATTCACTCATGTTCAAAGTCCTACAGAAAATTAGAAGAGATGATCTCTACTTCAATCTGATAAAAGCCATTTATGACAACCCATTGGCTAAAATAGTTCTAAATGGGGAAAAACAGAAATCTTTTACTCGCAGATCTGGTACGTGACAATGATGTCCTCTATTACTGCACCTATTCAATATAGTTATGGAAGCATTAGCTAGATCCATTAGACAAAAGAGAGAAATCAAAGGAAAAAGGATAGGTAAAGAAGAAGTTAAAGTATCATTACTTGCAGATGACATAATACTCTACTTGGAAGATGAAAAAAAAAAAGTCCACCAAGAGATTACTAGAATTAATACACAAATTGAGTAGCATCACAGGGCACAAAGCCAATGCCCAGAAGTCCATAGCATTCCTCTACACAGATAACAAACACACTGAGACTGAAATTAGAGAAACAAAACCTTTTAAAATACTACTATGGAAAATGAAACACTTAGAAATCAATCTAACTAAAGATGTCAAAGATCTACAATGAAAATTACAGTACTCTGAAAAAAGAGATCAAAGAGAATTTCAGAAAATGGAAAGATAGTCCATGCTCCTGGATAGGAAGAACTTACATTGTGAAGATTGCCATACTCCCAAAATTACTAATAGATTTAATGCAATTCCTATTCAAATACCAAGAACATACCTCACAGACTTAGAGAAGTCATTGCTAAAAATTATTTGGAACCAGAAAAGACTAGAATAGCAAAGGCAATCCTGGCCAATAAAGACAAGGCAGGAGACATTACAATTCCTGACTTGAAATTACACTACAAAGCCAATGTGATAAGATTAGCATGGTAATGGCAAAAAATAAATACACAAAAGGATTAATGAAATACATGAGAAGATGTAGAAGCAACTACAAACACATTCAGCCATCTTCTCTTCGACAAAGGGACCAAATATGCATATTGGAAGAAAGATAGCCTCTGTAACAAATGGTGTTGGGAAAAACTGGCTCTCTACACACCAAAAACTAAAACTTGACTCAGGTCTATCATCATGCACTAAGCTAAATTCAAAATGATTTCAAGATCTAAACATTAGAATAGAAATACTCAATATTCTGGAAGAGAAAGTAGGAGGAACTCTTGAAGTCATAGGCGAGGCAAAGAGCTCATGAACAAAAACCAAACAGCACAGGTAATACTTGAAATAATTCACAACTGGGACCCCCTCTTATTGAGCCGTTCTTGTACATCAAAAGAAATTACCATGACAGAGACAAAACAAGCCACATATTCGGAAAAAATCTGAACTAATTAGCACTCAGACAAAAGTCTTTTATCTAGAATTTATAAAGAACTAAAAAGCATTTGGGCCCCAAAATTTAAAGACCCAGTCCAGAAATGGGCATCTGAAATGAACACAGACTTCTCAGAGGATGAAATTATAGAGATGAATAAATATATTAAAAAATTATCCACATCAGTAGCCACACATGAAATGCAAATTTAAATACTAAGATACCATCTCATCTAGAAAGAATTAGTTATCATAAAGAAATCAACAACAAGTGTTGGAGGGGCTGTGGGAAAAAGAAACCCTTCTCAACTACTGGAGGGAATGTGGATTGCTACAACCATGATGGAAATCAATGTGGAGAACCCTTAAAAAACTAGAACTGGAAATCCCATTCAAGCCAGCTACCCCCTACTGGGAATTTTCCTAGAAGAACTAAAAATGTCCTATCACAGTGATATATGTGCTCCTATGTTTATAGAAGCACAATTTGTGATAGCCAAATCTTGAAAACAACAAAATGACCAATACTTGAGGAATGAAAAAGATGTGGTGCTTTTATACAACAGAGTATTACTCAGCTATAAAGAATGATAAACTTGAAGCCTTCATATATAAGTGGATGTCACTTGAAGATATACTGATAAGTGAAATAAACCAGACCCATAAATATCATATAGTCTCCCTAATGTAATAACTCAAAAGAAGAAATAAGAATTGGAATGTATAATACAGTTAAATGGAAAGCAAGAATTTAAGGATTAAACAATAAAGAGAAGGTAAAGAGAAAAGCTTGGAAACATGGCAGGGGTAAAACCACACATTTATATACACAAGATGTTTGAGGCAATGTTCCTGAGAATCTCCATCAGGTTTTTGAAAAGAGCAGTTAATTGGTTAGATTCTCACCTTGACTATCTATATATGCTGATACCTGTGAACTAAGGAATTGTACCGAGGATAGCAATGTGTAATACTAGAGCCATGCTTGGAATGCCTGTTTTTCTGGTCTTCTAAATGCATACTGCTTCTAATGTCATATCATTTACTGCTATACCCTCTCTCAAGTAAATGTTTTTTTAAAAAGTTAATAAAAGTAAAGAGAGAAGAAAAATAATATCATAGGATTGCCCTGCTACAATGTTATATATGGTTAGATTTCTAAACTTCTGTGTAAAAATGTGGAATCATTTATTTTTTTCTATCTTTTTTCACATACTATAGGGATTTAATGTTTAGCATATCAATGATTTTTGGAAAATACCTGTTCCTAGTTATGTCTAAAGTGTTTGATATTCAGACAATGATGTTAAGCTCAACTGCCTATGTTATAGGCTGATAATATCATTAAGCTTCTCTTCTGGAGGGTTAGCAACTTAAGTTTGTAGTCCAAAAAATGAGAGAGAAACAAAAAGGGCTATGAAGATAGACAACATTTTGGTCCTAGGTCTTCAAGTTCAGTGAGGACTCAGGAGATAAGAGAACCTGTACTGTAACATCCTGTAGCTCAGTGGTGTTGAAATTTTATGATCAAGGAGATTATGGGGTCACAGAGGAAAGTGATGGAAAAAGTATAGTGTCCCTAAGGAGAGCCACCTAGAGAGAAAACATTCTCTTTGGCTTCCATAGAGAGCAAATTGGTCAAACAATGGCCATGACCTGCCCAGGTGGCTGACACTGACAAAGGATCTACAAACTGCTGTAGTAGGTTTCAGAGTAAATCTTGAGGGGACTTGGATGACCTTGTCAGATACAAAAGTTACATTTTCTGTTATATAGGTCTTGTTTTATCTTGGTCTTAACCATCCAGCAGGAAAGTATAAACACGAATTATAAAAAGACAGAATTTTGAAATCACTAAAGAGGTCACTTGGAGATGAATAATAAAATAACTGAGATGAAAAGCTTAAATTTCAACATCAGACTAGAATAAGGAGATGAGGTAAACAACAAACCCCAAAATCATATCACTTGAAAGTATCTAGTCAGAAGAGGAATGAAAAACCAGACATGGTGGCCTGACCCTGTATCTATATTTTATTTTGTCCTGTAATTTATTTATGCATTAGGTTTGTCATATAAAATAAACCATATTGGGGCTGGTAAAATGGTTCACCTATCACCTATCTAGCACTTGGGAACCTGAGGCAGAAAGACTGCTGTAAATTCACGGCCAGCCTAGGCTACCTAAGGAGATCCTATCTCAAAACAAATGGTGAGGAGTCAACAATAAAAAATATAAACAGATAATGGAATTTATGAGGTACAATCAAGGTAACAATTAAAGGAATATCAATAGAGAAAGAAGGAAAACCTATTTTAATAAATAATGTATGAAAACTTACTAAATCTAACAAAGAAAATAAACCCTAAGTTCCAGTGAGTTCAAATTACTCAATACATAACTCCCAAAAAGAAAGGACAAAAGAAAAAAAAAAAGAAAGAAGAAAGAAAGAAAGAAAGAAAGAAAGAAAGAAAGAAAGAAAGAAAGAAAGAAAGAAAGAAAGAGAAAGAAAGAAAGAAAGAAAGAGAAAGAAAGAAAGAAAGAAAGGTACACTTCATAATCATATTGTAAGAAGCTAAACACAAGGACAATTTTGAAAGCAAATGTGATTTGTCATATATGGGAGCCAATTGAAGACAGTGACATTATTTTTCAGCAGAAATTTATAGTCTATGTAGAACTGAGGTTCTGTATTCTACATGCTGAGATTTATAAAAATCTTAAAACCAAGAAAACTACTCAGCAATTCTTCCCCTGAGTAAGAAAAAGAAATATAGAAGCTGAGAGTATTTATCATCACTACATTCTTCATGGGATATTTTATATTTTTCATGTTTTATTTGTACATGATTGCAGTACACAGTGTTTGTGTTCTTTATGGGGGATGAGGTATTGACATGACAAATCTTAAGTAATTGTCATTCCCTTCTGTCCATTCCCCTCCTTCTAATTCCTCTTCCCCTCCATTTCTTGGTCTACTTCTCACATATAAAGATCTGTCTCTTAATTTTCCACTATTTATCTTTTATTTTGTCCTTCATTTTATTTATGCATTGGGTTTGTCATGTAAAATAAACCATACTGAGGCTGGCGAGATAGTTCAGCAGATTAAAGCATCTGCTCAGGCAAGCCCAGGGACAGTGGTTTGAGCCCCAGCACCACCTATGGTGCCAGCCCCACCCCCAGGGCAGATTTAGCCCGCCAGAGAGCCGGGGCTTAGATGTAACACTTGCCAGTGAGGAGCTCAGACTACTGAACTATCTGCCTGCCCCCATATCATAATGATTAAGCTTTTGTATCAGCTTCCTTTTCACTTAGCATTTTAATCTTAAGGTCTAACAAGTGATTCAATCTTTTTTTTTTTTTTTTTTGTCTTTTTGAGACAGGGTCTCATTATGCAGTTCAGGCTGGCCCTAAGCTCACCTTGTAGCTCAAGCTGGTCTCGAACTCACAACAATCCTCTGCCTCAGCCTCCCGAGTGCTGGGATTACAGGCCTGCGCTACCACACCTGGCCTCTTTTTTTTTTTTAATAAACTGCATTTGACAGATATTTTCTTCTATATATTTCACATTTTTCTTAACTTTATTCTTACCTTTATTCATTCCAATGTTCTGGTTTCTATGACTTTGTTGATAATTTTTTTCCTTTGTAGCCTAGAAGATTTTTTCCCATTTGTAGTTTTCTTTTATAAATCATTAATTCTACATTATTATAAATTTCTCTAAAAACTTCTCTAGTTATTAGAGGATTTTATTTATATCTTAAACTTGCTGTCACCATTTACAAATATTTTCCATTATTTCACATTATTTTGATCAGTGGGTTTGGGGAAGAGTGCTGCTTAACCTTCTAATATTTGGAGTGTGATAATATTTAACCAATTTAATTTTCCCTTGGTCAAAGAGCTCCGTATTGAGTTCATTTATTTGAAAGTGTTTGTCCTATGATAGAGCTGGATTTCATAAATTCTCCATTGGCCTTCACAATAATGTGAACTCTTTGATTCATTGGTGAAAACAGTTTCTAAGTTTACTGGGTGGTTGATGTCACATTTGCATCTATTCTGTTCTTCCTGTTTTTTACTTGCTTTATTTTCCTGCTATCATGCTGTGCTAATCATTATTTTTACTTTGACTTGTGTATTTCTCCTTTTCATTTTGTCAACTGCTGCTCCATGTCTAGAAGCTGTGCTTTATCATGTTCACTGAATTTCTGTACCCACATTTTTAAAGATTTCCTTCATTATAATAATAAATTCTCTCTTTAACTCAGTTAGTTTAGCTTTCCTTAAAACTTTACTATTTGAATTTATAGGTATGCTACTTTTCTTTAATTTTTTTAGATTGCTTTTTTTGGTATCTTTGTTTTTTATTTTATTTTATTGAGAGACAAATATCAATGAGACAGTTTCAAAGCTGACTAACAGGACAGTTTCAATAACTAATACATTTTACATTGTTACCTTCTCAGTGATCATCCACAGTACAAGAAGCAGACAGGATATAGTGTCAAACCACTGTTACTAGCAATCTTTCTTTTCATAGAAATTGAGCAAAAGTAGCTGAATATCTATCCTAACTATTCTGTAAATACAAATACAAAATGGCCCTTCCTTTGTATCCCCTTTTCTTGTTTAGTCCTGTCAGAGATGGGTATTCCCTGATATGATAGATGCTTGAATTCAGAAAAATAGTGCCTCACAGTTGAGCAGTCCACAATAGTAGTGGGATTTCCACAGAAGCTGTCAACTAGAACCTTTTCCAGCTCAGAATATTAATATGGTTTTACTTTATACACCTTATTTTTATACTTTTCTGGTGGATGGTTAAGACCAAGGTAAAGCAAGATCTATATAATAAGAAATGTATGTTTTCTATCTGGTAAGGTCAGTCAAGCCCCTCAGGACTTACCCTGAAACCCTGTACCACAGTTTGTAGGTCCTCTGTCAGTGCCAGCCATGTGGATGAGTCATGGCCATTGCTTGACCAATTTGCTCTCTGGAAGCCTTAGAGAAAGTTTTCTCTTCATGTGATTGTCCTTAAGCACACTATACCTCATTGATAGCCTTCCTCTGTGGCTCCATAATCTCCTTGATCAGAAAATTTGGGGCACAACTGAGTTCCATGATGTTATAGTACAGGTTCTCCTATGTCCAGTCTTCACTGAACTTGAAAGGCTAGGGCCAAAATTTTGGCTGACCTTGCAGTGCTTCCATTTCTCCAATTTTTGATCTGCAAACTTAAGTTGTTAACCCTCCAGAAGAGAAGCTGATTATTACCCTGCGACATATGCAGTTCAGTTGACCCTAACTATCTGTCTAAATATCAAACATCTTAGCCATAATGTTTTTATATAATGGAGTATTACTCAGCTATAAAGATTGATAAACTTGAAGCATATATATTTAAGTGAATTCCACTTGAATATATACTCATAAGTGAAATAAACAAGACCTACATATGAAAATATTGTATAGTCTCCTTATCTTAAGAAATCAAAAGAAGAAATACAAATAGAAAGGTATAACACAACTAAAAGGAAAGCAAGAACTTGAGGATTGGACAGTGAGGAGAGGGTAAGGAAAAAAGCTGGGAAACAGGACAGGGACAAAGCCATACTTTTTGTACACACAAGATGGGCCAGGCAATGATCCTGAGAAACATCAGCAGATTTTTGAAAGTAGCAGTTAATTGATAGGTCTCTCAACCTGACTATCTATATATGCTGATACCTGTGAACCAAGCAACTGCACTGAAGAGAGCAATGTGTGATAGAAGGGTCACACTTAGAATGCCTGTCATTCTGGTCTGCTAAATGCATACTTCTTGTCATGACATGCTAATTATTACCATACTGTCTCACAAATAAAAGGTTTTTTTTAATTTTTAATGTGTAATAAATGAAAAAAAGACACAAGAAAAAATATTAGAGGACTGTCCTGCTACAATGCTGTATATGGTTAAATTTCTAAATTTCTGTGTAAAAATATGTGTTTATTCCTATTTTTTAAATTTTTTTCCTCACATTCTGTAATGACTTAATGTTTAATAGATCAATACTTGACAGAAAATATTTGTTCCACATTTTTTAGTTTTCTTAATGTTAATGTTTATATAGCATGCATTTCTCTTCACTTTACATCCAAAATTTTTTGCTCTCAAATTTAAACTACATTGAAGGCAACATATTTTAAATTTCACTATTTTATCTATCTTGGCCCTTGTGATTGGTATCACAGAGTTACTATTTACTATTTTATTTTAATTACTCCACCTCTTTTGGGTTCCTATTTGATGCTTTGATTGTCTTCTATTTTATTAATTAGTTTTATAATTATTTTAAATTGCACTCTTATTTGATGTTCCACAGCTTTAGAATGTGTGAAATGTTTCAACATCTTTCTTGGGGATCCCCGAGTTCTTCAAACATACGACTAGTTTTCATGCATTTTAGAAAATTCTCATACATTTTAGAAAATTCTCATGCACTATTCCTTCACATGTTTTTTTTTGTTCTGTTCCTTCTCTTTTCTCCTTCCCTGCTTTTCACTCCCCTCCTAGAACACCAATTCTGTATATTCCTAATTTTGAGCAAGTCCCAACTACATCATAAATGCTAATACATTAATTTCTAATTTCTTTTTAGTTACAGCCCTTTTCCACTAACTCTGATATCTTTACCATACGTGAGAACTTCTGTCTTCTCTGATCTTAAAATTCTTTGATGGTATGTCACATAACGCCCTTGCATTTAAGTACTATATAATTATGATACCATGAAATTTTTACCGAATATGTAGAAATTATAACTGAAATGAGCTACCAGAGTATTTTCTAATGCCTGAATAGCCTGATTTTTTGTTGTACAAGGTAGGTGTTAGAGAGAAAAAAAAAGTATAGCTGAACTGGTACAAGTCCTACCTGCAATTTTTACATAACCAGTCAACCGTTGATTTACCTCTGCTCCCGTGATCTGGGGTCTCAGAGATCTCAGTGAAGGTCCTGGGTGACTGTGTTGCGCAGCCCTCTGAAATGAAGGAATACCCAGCCTGATTTCCACGTCTTTCGATGGAGAGCTTTGACCTACCATTTAGAGTGAACCTTCTACCTCAGCCTCCTGAGTGCTGGGATGACAGGCATGCAGTACCATGCGTGGCTCACTGAGGAATTCATAAATTACGAAAAAGCTGTGGGCTTCTTTAGCAGATTCCAGCGTAAGTATTCATAGCTATCTCATTGGAAAGACCAGATACATAAATGAAAGTTTAGGTCATAATTTCCCCCTTGATCCTTACCCTAAAAGATTCTATTTACATTTTTTTAAAGCTAACATACTTGTAGACACAAACCTGTGTGGAAGAATTAGCCGCATGCTGGCAAGTCAATGTTAGAAGAAGTCAAGTCTTTCTGCATATGTCTGTATGCATATGGGAACAGATGTGCTAGTATGCTCGTGTAGCCACGCCCAACTGACAGCCTGCGGGCCACAGGTGGTCCTGGACAGCTAGAATGAAACCCTACAAATTATAAATTTTCAACACTATTATGTGATGTTTCAAATTTTTATTTTATTTTATTACTGTATTTTTGAACAAGGAATTGATTCATATTTTTCATGACGGGGTGGTGATAAGGCATGAGCTTTTTAAGCAAAGCAGGATGCTGTGAAGTTGCCACGAAGCAGTGCTAACTTTCAGTCCTTTTGCGATTAAAACCCAATCATTGACATGTGTCAGAGAGCCCACAGCTTCACCTGGTGGACGAGAGTGGTCGCTACGCACAGCTGCAGTTGGAGGGTAAATTTGAGAGAAAGCTGTTGATAGAGACAATTTGAAGCTCTGAGTCCCTTTGTCCCAATTCTGGCTTCAAGGACAGAAAAGATGCCCATGCCCACAAGGATAGGACTATGAATGGCTCTCGTCTTTCTGGTAAGGTGTATGGTCAGTGGTTGAGTTAAAAGGGATACTTTTATAACATCTTGGGAATTTAGGATTAGGGCTGGGACAAGGAGGACTAAGGTATAGGTTCACTTTCAATAGGGAGGGAGGTCAGTGTAGGCACCTCTGTGGAAACCTATGAACTAGCCCCTTGGTCAGCAGAGAAGGAGAGATGTAGTGAAGGTGGTGTTTTGGTCACAGTGGGAGAGACTCCCATTGTGAGGGAGGAGTTTGGGGAAGTTGAGGCAAGGTAAGTGAGATTGATGGGCCAGTGACATGTATA
>PVKA01006599.1:6446-82733 GCA_004027165.1 Ctenomys sociabilis | reverse complement strand
ACATAATTCTATGAGAGGCAAGATCAGCACTATTGGTGGTGGGACAGGTTATTATGTCGGCTTTTAGTGCTATGGTCATCCACTAGGTAAATAATTATTGAATCTTTGATATAATTCAGCTACATAAATACCTGTAAATATAATATCATGTATGCACCTTGTACAATACCAAAACATTATGAAAAAAAAAATAAATAAATAAATAAATAAAACTGTTCCAAGAAGATAAAAAAAAAAAAATAAAAAATAAATGATTCCATTTGGAAGACCTCAGAGGTGGTTGAAAGACTGAATTGTAGGGCCAGGCTCTTTCTGCAATTAAAATTCTAGAAGATGAAAGACAAAGTCTTCCACCCCAGGGCCGGCCAGATAGCTCAGCAGATTAAAGCACTTGCAAGCACACGCAGGGGCCTGGGCTCAGTCCCCTCACCTGCCATGCCTGCCCAGCCCTGAGCAAGCTGAGACAACAATTCAGACTGGGCAGGATTATGCGTGCCAGTAACCCCAGCTCTTGGGAGGCTACAAACAGGAGAATCACTACGAGTCTGATCTAGTAGTGAAACCTTGAACACGCTGTAGACCCTTCCCTGAAATACAAACTTAAAATAAAAAAATCTTCCACCCCAGCATGTAAAAGGTAGAGCAGCTTCCCGGAACGACAGCCAACATGACTGGTCTCTGCCATAGTTTTGCCTAACTGTCAGGCAACAGCATGTTTCTGAATACAGCATGGGGTTAGCAGAAAGTGTGCCCAAATTCTAGGAAGTGAAAGAAATTAGTTTCCTGCCAAGGGGACCTTACTGGCAGCAGAGACCTTTCTGACCCTCATGGGCCCCAAGGCAGCAGAAAGGCTTTATAATCTAAGCAGGCAGAATGGGGTACAGGTGCTTAATCTGCCCTCCAGGGAGCAGAGCAGTGGCAGGGACCACCCCAAGAGGAAGCCACTGATGGAGCCAGGATTAAAGAATCATCCAGGACCCACAAGACTTTATTTGGGATACCAGCCTTCTTTGGTGGGGGAGTACAGCATCAAAGGTATTTTTATCAAAGCTGTCCTTGGCAGAGAAGATCTCAGGGAAATAAAGTTATATTCAAACCTTAAAAAAAAAAAAAAAAAAAAAAAAAAAATGTGCTATTGATTCATCCAGTCAAATTCTTTGATTTTGACAGTTTGTCAAGGAGAGCTTGCCTTTTACTTTTATATTTTTTTGGTTTCCATTTCTCCATTGCAATTTACTATTTGCTATTATTTTCAGTATTTTAATAATTAAATGTATTTTTTTCATTTTTAAGTAGATTTATCTTAATGATATTGCAGTTTAGGGATCCAGTTAACTTCTGAAGTTGTTAGTCATGACATGTCAACGACAGTGGATTAAGAAACACCTAACAATTAGTACCGTAGATTCCTGGGCAGGCCTGGATGGGTCATGGAAGCATAGTCTTGGATACTACAGTTGGTCCTTCAGCTGTTCTTCTTTGATGCTGGATTTTTTTAAACATATACTACTAATTAAAATTAAAACAAACTTACAAGTGATACAGATTTTCATTTTAACAAAGCAATATGAATTTCACAATATTTGTTGTAATACAAAGTGTTGTCTTCCAACCAGTTATTCATATTAGCAGACACATGCATAAAAAATTGCAAGAAAAAAAGTGTAAGAAAATAAGAAGAGAAAAAGTACAAATAATTAAAAAGAAGACAAAACAAATTAAAATATTAGCCACTTCTTTCCACAGACCATCAAAAATGCAAAATACTGCTTACATACATAGATAAATCTCTTTTCCCAACTCCATCTCCTGTCCCTCCTCTCAACTTAGTAAATCTTTCCTTTTGAATAAATTAATTCCGTTTTCCCCATATCTGTTACACCCTTCAGCTTTCATTTTTCTCTTTCAGATCCTCACACTAAAGAGACAATACAATATTTGCGCATGTGGGTCTGATTTACTTCATTTGATTATGTTCTCTAGTTGCATCCATTTACAAAAAAAAAAAAAAAAAAAAAGATTCAAATTTATCCTGTTTTATAGCTGAATAATGCTCCATTGTGTAAAAATACCACATTTTCTTTATCCATTCTTCAGCTGATGGGCATTGGGATTATTTCCAAGATTTAATGACAAATTATGCTGCTATAAACATGGGTGTGCATATATTGCTGTAGTATGAGGTTTTCAGTTCTTCTGGAAAAAATATCCGAGAGGAGAATAGCTGGCTTCAGTAGGATCTGAAATCCTAGTTTTCAACAGATCTTTACACTTATTTCCATAGTGGTTGTACTATTTTGCACTCCTATGAGCAGTGCAGAAGGGTACTGTTTTCTCCAAAACCTATCCAGCATTTGTTATTGGCTGAATTCTTCATTTAGCCATGTTTATGGGGTGAGATGTAATCTCAGTGCTGTTTTAATTTGCATTTCTCAAATGACCAATGATGTTAAATTTTTTTTCACATATTTACTTGCCGTTTGTATTTCTTCCTGTGAGAAGTACATATTCATCTCAAATGTACATTTTTGGATTGGGTCTTTGAAATTGGGGGTGCTGATTTTTTTAATTCTTTATATATTCTAGATATAAGGCCTTTGTCAGAGGGACAGTTGACTATGAGTTTTTTCTCAGTTTGTTGGTATTTCTATACTGTGTTGGAGATTTGTTTTGAATTGCAGAAACTTTTCAAAAAGAGATCACAGTTGTTGATTCTCTAAAGTTTTCCTGTGCAGCTTGATTTTTGTTCATGAAATCTCTATCCAACTTGTATGCCTTTAAGATTTCTACCCACATTTTATTACAGAAAATTTAGTGTTTCTGTTTTAATATTTAACTTATTGATCCATTTTGATTGTAGCTTTATGCATGGTAATAGCATGGGTCTAGTTTTATCCTCTGGGATGTGGAAAGCTAGTTTTTCTAGCAACATTTATTAAAGAGGCTATCCTTTCTCCAGTGAACATGCTAGGCCCCTTTATCAAAGGTAAGGTGTCTGAGTGTGTTTTCAGGTGTATCTACATCCTCTAATCTGTTCTATTGATCCTCACATCTGTGTCTATACCAAGCTGATTTTATCACAGAAGCTTGATAGTTTAATTTTAAGTGAGGGATTGTGATACCTCATGCATTTCCTTTGTTACCCAGGATTTCTTTTGATATTCTGGATCTCTTAAGGATCCAAATGAATTTCAGGAATTTCTCTAGCTCTGTGAAGTACATTAATGGTATTTTATTCAGGATTGCATTGAATCTGTACAGCAATTTTGGGAGTATGGCCATTTTCACAAAGTTGGTTCTTCCTATCAGGGAGTGTGGAATATTTTTCCATTCTCTCAAGTCTTCTTCAAGCTCTTTTCTCAAAATACTAATATTTTTACCATATAAATTTTTATGTGTTTGTGATATTTTTCCTAAGTATTTCATTTTTTGAATGTTATTGTGAAAGGTGTGGCTTCCTTAATTTTTCTCTCAGTGTACAACAATGCCATTGATTTTTGTGCATTGACTTTGTATCCTGCTACATTGCTAAATTTAGTGATTAAAACTACAAGACTCTTGGTGGAGTTTTTTGGGTCTTCTATGTAGAGTATCATGTCATCTGCAAATCATGATAATTTCCTTCTTTTCCATTGCATATTCCTTTTATTTCTCTATCTTGTGTAATTGCTCTGGCTAATATTTTCAAAACTATATTAAACAGGAGTGGAAACAGTGGACATCCTTGTATTGTTCCTAATTTTAAAGTAAAGGCCATCAATTGTTTTAACCCATTTAGTAGGATGTCTACTGTTGGTTTCTCATAGATGGCTTTTATCAGGTTGAGATATACACCATCTATTCTAATTCTCTGTATGGTTTTTACCATGAACGATCATTTGACTCTATCAAAAGCTTTTTATGCATCTATTAAGATGATCATATGATTCTTATCCTTGGTTCTATTGATGTGGTGTATTACATTTGTGTATGTTGAATCATCCCTAATTCCTGCAATGAATCCCACTTGGTCATGATGTATAATCTTGATGTATAAATTTTTACTGCCTTCTGTTGGATAGCATTTTATTTAGAATTT
Source organism: Ctenomys sociabilis (assembly GCA_004027165.1). Classification (NCBI taxonomy): domain Eukaryota; kingdom Metazoa; phylum Chordata; class Mammalia; order Rodentia; family Ctenomyidae; genus Ctenomys; species Ctenomys sociabilis. Next base: position 78,655 of record PVKA01006599.1, on the reverse strand, counting down.
CTGCATCTATATTCATTAGAGAGATTGGCCTGTAGTTCTCTTTTTCAGTTGGATCGTTCTCTGGTTTTGGAATCAGAGTAATATTGCCTCAAGGAATGAGCTTGGTAAAAGTGCTTCCCTTTCATTTTCATTGAAGAGTTTGGGAAAAGTTGGTATCAAACCTTCTCTAAATTTCTTGTATAATTATGCTGTGAATCCATTAGGAACTGGGCTTTTTGTTTGTTTGTTTGTGGTACCAGGGATTGAACTCAGGACCTTGCACTTGCCAGGAAAACGCTTATGCTACTGAGCCATCTCCCCAGCCCTGGCAGGTTTTTTATTATGTTTTCAATTGTGTTTCTCATAAGTGGGTTAATTGAAATTTGTATGTCATCTTGACTCAACTTTGGCATTTCATATGTATCTAAGAAACTGTTCATTTCCATGTGTTTTCCTTCCTGTGAGAGTAAAGATTTTGGAAGTAAATATTAATGATCTTCTGAATTTCTTTAGGGTCTGTAGTAATTTCATCTTTTTCATTTTTTGTTGTATAAATTTGGGGTTTTTTTCTTTCTTTTTTTTTGATAAGTTTGGCTTATCGATGTTATTTATTCTTTCAAAGAACCAATTCTTTGATTCACTTATTGCTTGTATTGTTTATCTCCAGTGCATTAATTTCTGCTCTAATGTTTACAATTTCCTGCCTTCTTCAGGTTTTGGGCTTGACTTACTCTTTTTTTTCTAGGAGCTTGAGGTGCAACATAAGATTATTTATTTGGGCTTGTTTTGTTTTCCTAATGTGCAAATTATCACTATAAATTTTCTTCTTAAAACAGTTTTCATTGCATCCTACAGGTTTTGGTAAGTTGTATCTTCACTTTCATTTGATTGTAAATGTTTTTAAGTTTCTCATTCAATTTCATCTATGACCCACTGGTTGTTTAGGAGGTTGTTGTTTAATAACCATGTGTTTATAGTGTTTTTGTAGTTTCCTTTTCAATAATTTCCAGTTTTATTGCACTGTGATCAGACACTATGAATGGAATAATTTCAATTCCTTTGCACTTACTTAAGTTTCCTCTGTGTGCTAGTAGACATGTGGATGAGAAGACTGCATATTCTGTTGTTGCTGAGTAAAACTCTGCAAAGGTCTACCAAGTACATTGTTTCACAATTTTTGTTTAGTTCTGTTATTTCTTTTTTTTTGTTTGTTTGTTTTTTTTGTTTGTCTTTTTGAGACAGGGTCTCACTGTGCAGTTCAGGCTGGCCTTAAGCTCACTTTGTAGCTCAGGCTGGTCTTGAACTCACAACAATCCTCCTGCCTCAGCCTCCCAAGTGCTGGGATTACAGGCATGCGCCACCATGCCCGGCTTCTGTTATTGCTTTGATGATTTTTGTCTAGTTGATCCTTGTGACAGTGTCATGTTAAATTACCCCATTACTATTATATTGTTTTTCATTTGATTTTTGATATCTGTTTAAATTTGTCTTGCATAGGAGGATGCTCCTACATGGGATATATATATATATATATATATATATATATATATATATATATACATTGATTGTAAATATTTTTAAATTTCTCATTCAATTTCATCTATGCTCTATTGGTTATTAGGAGGTTGTTGTTTAATATGCATCTGTTTATTGTGTTTTGTAGTTTCTTTTTAAATATATATATATTTACTATATACATTTTATTTTCCTTCTTTATCTCTTTGTATGATTTAAAGGTAATATTGTCAGCAAACAGGATAGTTACTCCTGCTTTTTTCTGTGACATGGAGGATTATTTTCCATCCTTTGACTTTTGGTCTGTGAATTTCCTTTTGAGTGAAATGTGTTTCTTGTATACGGTATATTATTGGATTTTGTTCTGTACTCCGCTGTGCTAGTGTGTTTCTTTTGATTGATGAATTGAGGCCATCTACATTGATGATTATACCCGATATATATTGACTTTTGTTTGTCACGTTATTTTCCTAGTATAGAATCTGCACTTTTTCCCTGTTTTTAATTACTTGCCCTGTTTGATGGAGCCTTTCTGTTTGCTGTGCTCACTTTTGTCTAATTCTAGCATATTTGGCAGTACTCTTTGTAGGGTTGGTTTTGTGGTCATGAATTTCTTCAATTGTTCTTTGTCATAGAAGGATTTATTTTGCCTTTGAATTTGATAGATAGGTTTACAGGATACATCAATCTGGGTTGAAAGTTTTTTTCTTTCAGGACCAGAAACATTTCACTCCAAGATCTTCATGATTTGATTAGTTTGTATTGAGAAATTTGTTGTGATTATGATGGACTTTCCATTTTACTTTGTGTGTTTCTTCTCTCTAGAAACTTTTAATATTCTGCTGTTCTGCTGAATTTCTGAGATCTTGATTATGATGTGTCTAGGTGTAGATTTATTGTGATTATTGCTATGTGAAAGTTCTAAGTGCCTCAATTATCAGTATGTCAGTTTCTTTTTTCATGTTTGGGGAATTTTCTGCTGATACTTCTGCAAACAGTCATTTTATGTTATTTGTCCTGTCTCCCACTGCTTCATTGACACCTATTATTCTTACATTATTTTTCTTTGCATTGTCTTGTAGCTGCTGAATTGTTATTTCTTGGTTTCCTTCTTAGTTTTAAGAGATCTTGCATTTCACATTCATTAGCTACAATACTGTCTTTGAGGTCTGAAGGTCAGTCTTCAGTTTCATTCAAGTGATTTTGTCAGCTTTCAGTAGAGTTCTTAATTTCCTGGATATCTGTTTGAATCTGTTTCATGAATTCTAATTCTTTTCTGTATTGTTTATTGAGTGTTGCTATCATTTTTGTATTCTCTTCTATCTATGTCTTCTTTAGTTGTGCTAAGGAATCCTTACATGATTGTTGTCCTTTGTTTTTGGCCCTTAGAGATTATTTCTTAATTTCTTCTATATCCTGTGGACTTGTTTCTTTACTTCAGTTGCTGTCATTTCAGGGATTTGAGGTTTGTGATTTTCATTTTCTTGCATGTCTTTGTCTTCTGGATTTGTTCTGTATGGACTAGAGGATTGAGCTTGCCATTTGCTCCTGTGTTTTGACAGTTCTGAAGCTCCCAGTAATCATCTAGACAGGTTCTTGCAGGCCACTCGGAGTTTGCCAAAGTTCGTAAATGGCGCCAGGAAAGCTCAGCACATGTTCATTCTAAGGCCCACAAATCACAGCTCTCCTGCATATCTCAGGCCTCTCAGAGTCTTCCTTAGTTCTTGAAAGTTTGGACCAGCACCCACAGAAGCTCCACACCAGCACGCTGTGAGCTAAGGAATGTTAGAGCCTACTGGAGTCCAGCAGTCTGTCCATAATCTGCCAATTTTTTAAGTGGTGCCAGGAAAGCTTTGCGCCTGCTTGCACTAGGCCCACAGATCCCAGATCTCCTGAATCCCAGAGGTCACTCAGAGTCTACCTAAATTCTAAAAAGTTTGGACCAGCACCAGTAGAAGCTCCATACCCACAGCTGGGTCTAAGAAAGGTGTCTGCTGCTGTTTTGCTACTCTGCTACCCAGTCACATGAACTAGGCAGCTTTGGTTCATCAGTGTGCTCCTGCCTTGGAGCCAGCTGACTGCAAACTGAATCCACCTAACTATGAAGTAAATTAAGCCTTTCCTTCCTTGCATTACAGTTGTTGGTACTGTATCTCAGCAATGCAAGACTGATTACAACTGACTTCTGCTCAGAATATCAATAAGGTTGTGTGTCTCTATTCTTTCCATATCTCATAATATGGGGCTGAAATCCATATGCCTACATAATATACAAATTCTAATTCTGTTCATATTTTTGGAGGCTTGGGGTTTTTGTTTTGTTTTGTTTTGTTTTCTCCCTTCCTGTGTAATTTGCCTAAACTTAAACCAGAAGATACAATGTCTCCTGAGTGTTACACAGCCACTGTCAGCTCTGGACATGTTTTTTAACATTTATTTTTATTTCTTACTCTAGATTCTTAATGATTTCTCCTATATCAATAATTTAGTAAAGGTAATACTCAAACATCTTAAACCCATAAAGTTTCTGCTCTCAGCTTGTTTTATGTCTGTGACTTGGGAATTCATTCAAATTTGCAATTAGTTAATATCCTTTGGGCTCTATCTCACTCTCAACTATTTCAAGTCTGATACATGCATCTGTGTAGTTTTCTACTTAGCTGAGATGCTTGGGGAGCTGATCATGTCCAGGATGTCTCCATCGAGTTTCCAAGGGATCTAACATCCCAACAAGCACTGTGGCCTTAGGTTAGCAGAACAAATGTGGAATAATTTTGTTTGGTTTTGCTTGGGGTTTTCTGTTGTTGTTCTTTCCAAACAAATTCATCACATTTAGCAGGAAAAAGCATGGTTTTTCAGCCCCACCTCCCATCCTTAATGAAGTCCATTTCCTATGACAAACCAAGCCCATACCCTTCAGGATCCAGCTATTGGGCACAGGCACAAAGAAGGGAAAATAGAAGGAACACTAATGTAACAAATGACATAACATATCACATCTAGTTAAATTTTAAATTCGGGATAACAATGAGTAACTTTTAGTGTAGACATGTCACTCCCTATAGTTTAGCTATACTAATAAAAGTGCTAGTTCTTTATCTAAAATTCCAACTAAACAGATCTGGGTATTTTATCTGAAAGCCACAAGAAAACAATAAGTAGTTTAAGCCACATATCCACTTTTGATGTTTTTAGTTTTCTGCTGACTTCCTTGGGAGCTGAGTCCCTCTCTGATTGTATTAATTTCTATCTAACTTAGCTGCCTACACAATCAGTACTGATGGAGGCTGAGGCAGGAGGATTACAAGTTCCAGCCCAGCCTGGGCAACTGAGCAACACCCTGTTGCAAAATAAAAGTTTTAAAGTTAGAGATGTAGCTCAGTGTAAAAGCCCTGGATGACAGCCCTATAAAAACAATTTTTAAAAAACCTGCCAGAACTATTAAAATTTGGTCATGCCCCATAGATAAGGAAAGGCCCTTAGCAAAGGGCATAGCAAGAAACTACAGAAGAACAGAGCCATGTCCCTCTGCCCCATCCATCCCAGGAAAAGTGACCACTGGCATCTACCCTACCCATTCTACTCCCCAAATTCCTCAAGACTTTGAATTCTTCCCTTCTGTTTTAAAGCTGTGTTCTACCATAGCTTCCAGTTAATTCTACTCTCTGAACTCAACCTATTCCCACAGGATATATCAAACATATGTAGTTGTTCTTACAGAGCTTTCTGAAATGGTCTCTCTCCCCTCTCTATCTTTAACAAATTTTCTAAGTCCTAAGAGTGTCATTTGTATGCTAATAGATAATGGTTGACAGGGTTCCCTTAGATGACCTCAGAATGGGTACTCGCCATGAAGACCAAGGAAAATTTAAAGGTTGGGATTTTCAGGGAGGAGAAAAACTGAAAGATAAGCTTACCAGTTTATCTTTCAGTAATTCATCGTGGTAATTTGTCATACCTACCTAATTCAATCTTTATAAAAATTCACAGGAATGAAATATGGGTTGGAAGGATCGGAATTGCTGGGCACATGGACCTTCTTGGAGCACCATACACCTGGGAGGGTGTGGAGGATCAGCCCTCCCCATGTGCCTTGCTTTCACTGAGTTCTTCATTGTTATCCTTTATAACATCTTTTATAATAAACAGGATATTATAAATAAGCATAAAGTGCTTTCTGAGATTGGTAAGTCTCACTAATAAACTAATCAAGTTTGAGGAGAGGAAGCCCTCAGAATTACATAGGATTTACTGACATTTAAAGGCAGGAGAGCAGTTTGAGTCCTCACACTGGGATCCACCACTGTCTTCAGGTAGTGGCACAAGAGAATAGAGGACTTTCAGCTTGTGCCTGAGGGAGACTTTCTTGTGAACATGATTGCTTGCTTATTATGTGGAGGGACACTCCCATATATCTGGTCAAAATGCTTTTGTTATAAGAGCAACAGAAGAAACTAAGTTTTCTCCTATATCCACAGATCCATCGCAAGCCTTCAATTCTTTCTGTGACATCACCAAATAGAATACTTTTCAGAATCCCAGATCTGCAAATTTTGTTCTCTTAACACAGAGGTCTATATCTTCAGTGCAGTTTTGGAGTAGTATTGTCAGTAAATAATAATAATAATATCTAATACTGTGAGCCCTTACCTTGCAGCAGATGTAGCCTTAAGCACTTTACACACTCTGATTCTTTGCTTCTTAAAACAACTTAAAGGCATGGATTGTTTTAGTTCAATTATCTGCATAAGGAAGTGAGGTACTGAGAAGTTAAGTAACTTGTCTGAATTGACAGAGCTGGTACCTGGCAGAGCTGGAATTCAAGCACACCCATGTATCCAGATACAGAAACGATATTCTAACCATAATGATCTGATCCCTTGAACAAAAGAAAGAGAATGACCCTTGATTTTTACTAAAACTGGTAAAATTTATTTCATTATCTCATTCAACTCTAAAGCAAGTAAGAGTGTTTAATTCAGGTACATTTTTAAATAGGATACTTCATTTAAATATCCCCAATGGAAAAAAGACTTAATTTATTCTAGATAATTGTAAGAAGATTAAAAGTAGATGTGCTAACCCGAAATAAAGCCCTTGAGAGCAATAAAATTTAAATAGAAATAAATTAACACTTAGTTTCTTACTAAATGTAATACAGGCCAATAGTTAACATGTTCAGTGTGTATGGCTTCATTTATATTCTTCCATTCCCTGCATTTCAAATAACAAATCACAGCAATTGACACAGATTTATTATTTATACTAGGGTCTCTACTAGATGTATGTCCTAATAACTTCCATTTTAAAATATTTTTCAACATAAACTACCTTTTTACATCATGTACTTAAAGTATTTTTAAATCATCCTATAGAATGAGCATTATTATTCCCATTTTTGAGTGAATCAAATGGCAAACAAGGACTTCAAGTAATTTTTTCAAGGTCACACAGGTTGTCAGCGATAGAATACAGCTTCAAACTTCAACTGAAATACCAAGATTAATTCCTTTCTTATTGTCTCTGAGCTACATAAAAAAGAGAACTGTCTTTCACTATGATTTCAAATTCTCTCCCTCATGGACCATATTGACTAAAATTGAGTAATAATATTTGTTCCTAAGATAGAACCTTGTCTCTAAAGACCTCAAGCACTTTATACTACACTAAAATAGCACCCCACCCTAAGTCATTGGAAATATACTATCATAAAGAGATGATGCATGCATAGGTGAGAGAAGAATGGATCATAATTGCAAAATAAGCTTGACCAAACATTGGCTAACATTTTAAGGAAAACCAGCCCTGTGACTAGAGGCTCCAAATACCAGTACAACCTAATGCCTGAGTAAACAAGGCTACTAAACCACATAAGATAACAACAACAAACTATATTAAGAACTCTTAGAAAAAAAATTTAGAAGACAACACATCTTCTCTCCTGGAAGAAGCAGCCAAAGGTTATGAATAAGCAAGGGACTTAGCAAAAAAAGAAACAAATGGCCAGAATACATCTAAATTGTCTAATTAGTGCACCTGAAATCAGAAAGAGTCAAGCAAAAATTATCTAATTCCCACTATGAAATTGGTAAAACTTTGGTAGAATTATTAATAACTGTTGATTAAGGAGGGGTTCCAAAGGCTTTCACAGAGAACAAATTGGTCAAGCAATGGCTGTGACTCATCCACGAGGCTGACACTGGAAAAGGATCTACAAAGTGTGGTACGGGTTACAGAATAAATCCTGTGGGTATGTGACTGACTTTATCAGATACAACAGTTACATTTCTTATGATATAGGTCTCACTTCATCTTGGTCTTAACCATCCAGCAGAAAAGTATAAAACTAAGGTATAAAAAGTAAAGCCATATTAACATGCTGAGCTGTAAAAGGCTCAAGTCAGCAACTTCTGACATTGCCAATTCTGTGGATAACCCACTACTATTACAGACTACTGGACTATATTGCAATATTTTGCTGTATATCCTAATAACTTCCATTTTAAAGTATTTTTCAACATAAACTACCTTTTTACATTATATACTTAAAGTATTTTTAAATAATCCTATAGAATGAGCGTTATTATTCCCATTTTGGGGGGAATAATAGTTAGATGACAATATTTATATGACAATGAAATACCCATCTCTGATAAAACTAAACAAAAAAAGGGGATACAAATGAAGGACCATTTTAGATGTGTATATTCAAAACAGCTACTTTCTCTTAATTCAATGCATAGAAAGATTTGCACTAATAGTGTTTGTGAACAGGATGTCTTGTCTGTATCTTGTACTATGAATAACCACTAAGAAGACAATAATATGCAACTTATTTAGTACTGAAACTATTCTATTAATCAGTTTTGAAACTGTCTCATTGCTATTTGTTTCTCAATAAAATTATTTTAAAAATAAAGGAGGGGATCCTATACCCCTTTAGTACAAGTGTGTCTTAAGTCAATCTATTTAATAGTAAGTATGCATATTTCCTTCTTTATATCAATATGAAAAAAACACTTTTACAGATGTACAAATTATTCATGCAACAGTGTTTAGGCAAGAAGAAGTAAAGCAGCATAAATTTCTCAGTAAATTTAAGATACTTCAGTAGGAGATGTTTTCCACCAACAAGATATTAAATCAAATACAATGTGAAGTCCTGAGTGGCAGTGATTCCTTACCTTCATTCTTTTCCTTAGAACAGTGCCTGTCATAGAGAAGCACAGAGAAAGTTGTGAAACAGTGAAAAAATACATAAGCTTGTACAAGTGCTGTCCTTAAAAGACTAACATGTATGGATGCTATCAGGAGCCAATCAGGCCACAAATTGTCTGGGTGAGGGTATAAAAAAATGATAAAAGAGACAGAAACAGTAATTTTGAACGCCAGAGTCTCTATAGGGTCAGAGCTCTTATCAAGCTAAGACAAAAATATTTCTGAACTCTTCATTCTTTATTGAATGCACAGTTATTGGGGTGGGAGGTTGTAGAGAGATTCTCAGAACAGAGCAGTAGAGGTCACTGACATGAACAAGGTCTAGTAAGAAATAAAACATTATTGTATGAACAAACCATGGGCTAATGGGAAACTTATTTTTTCCTTGGGTTATTATCTACTTCTATAGAATTTTGTGTGGGAGGAGCCAGGGAGATAGGTCAGTGGCATAAACACCTGCCGGTATGTGCAAGGTCCCAAGTTCAATCCCGGATATCACACAAAAAATAAGAATTTTGTATGAGAGTCAGAGTCCTCAGATGAAGTGCTATCTTGCCTTCTGAGGTGTCACAATGTCATGGGTCACAGTCACCTCTACTGAGCCCAGTGATACAGGGAAGCTTGCTTCCACATGCAAACACCTGGCTCTTCGGGTAAGGCCTAGGATATATTCAGACTTTAATACAGAAAGCCAATGTATGGATTTGTAACTCACTCAGGATGGTATCCACTAGATGTCATAATCATAAGCACACTCCCTTGCTTTCCAGTTTTCACTAGGTTCAGCCCACATAATAAAGAAGCAGTACCTATGACTGTTTACAACAAGAAACATACAGAAAGAACAGAGCAATCAAGAGACAGCTAAATGTCTAAGACTGTCAGCTGAGTGTCACAGTGGAGACTAGATAGATGAGAACACTGTTTTCTTGCTTGTAGGAAGGTCCCACATAGTGCAGCATGAGAGGACACATCACTAGAAAAGGCTTGTGGGTCAACCCATCCTCTTCAAACAGGGCCAGGAGGGAAAGAAGATGAGAGAAGGCATCCAAGGTCCAAGCCTAATGTTTACCTGTCTATGCATTAAATACAAACTGGTCCATCTTGCTAAGCCAAAAACATGTATCTAAGCAAAAGAGTGATAGCAGAACACACCACAAGTTGACAGTCCATCCATCAATAACCTGTAAGATGATAAAAAAAAAGGATTTGGAAAACTATGTGTTCTGATGGCAAAGACACATTGCACCACATTAAGATCTGGTGCTAGTCCTTCCATACAAAAGGAAACGGGTAGAAAATGCAGCAGCAGTTTGCTGAAACTTAATGTATTCTTTTTGATATAAAAGGGAAAACAAGACAGGTCAAAGAAATGCTACAGAAAATGGGCCAGTACCAATTAAACTAAGAAGACCAGTGTGCTTACAAGATAATAAATACAAAATGATCATAATGAGCAAGTATATGGTTTTCACTAAAACTATGAAGGACTTTAAATTTATTACTTTTTATCCTGTTCTGTTTTAAATATTTGGCTCACCATTCACTGATTGTGTGACATTGAAACATGTTTCTCAGCCTCTTTGTCAAAGTACATATATAGTGTCTGGTATATGGTAGATTCTGAATAAATATTAGCAGCCTTCTCTTAACTCTCATTTTCCCTTTCCTTTTTATATTTATAGATTTATGCAAATATCAGATGTATTTTTAGTGCTGCTTTCCAATGCACTAAAATAAGTTGCACTATTGGAAGTAACTTGTTTATGAATTACACAGTAGATTCATTACACATGAATCTAAATGCTAGGAAGGAATTCCCTTCAAGTATAAAAATAACCTCAGGCTCTTAATTCTTAGCAAATAACCTACCAATAGGCAGCACTAGAAATGTACTTAAGTATATAATGAATTTTATAAAAGCATACCAGCTGTGTAATTCCCAATTTTTTGTGCACTAGTGTCCTCTACACTTCTGGGTGGGCATGGGGTCTGAGATTGCATTTTGCTCTTTCTCTTGGTCATTTTGTATAGCACTGTCCTCTGGCCTTTGTTGTAGAGCTTCAGCGCAGTAATAACCTTAGCACCCACTGATACTCATGTGCATATCTGAAAAGTTTGAATGTATCCAGTTGTACCTGGCTTGGTTCTGGCTGCTGTGCTCAGCTCCTTCCTGCTAGAGCCATTGAGAGTGAACCTGTTGTGCCCCACTGTCAAGACGTTCTGCTTCTGAATTAGCTGGGTCGTTCTGTCCCCTACTCCCTCTGCAGGGACTGCAGCTGCAGTGTTTCACCCTAGCCCTGCATGCCAGGCCTAGGCTGGGTCTGAAGCGGACAAGCGGTGAAGGGGAGAGGGGAACCTGTCCCATACACTTGCCAGGTGTGGGCTTGAACTGGATCTGGGGGGTCGCGGGACAGAGGCAGAAGTTCTCACTCAGTGGGCTTGGGGTGGGGCCTCTGGAGTGGTGGAGGAGTCCTGAGGGCATGGCAGAGGGTCTCACTTTCACAGCATGCCTGGGTTTGGTCCGGCGAGGGGGTGTTATTCAGCTATAAAAGTGACAAATTTGAGGCTTTTATTAGTAAGTAGATGCAAATAGGGACCATACTCTTAAGAGAAATAAATTAGACTGACATGTGCAAACATTGCATTGTCCCCTTAGTGTGAGAACATGAAAGACAAATGAAATATGAAGTGTATGATACATACTGGAAAATGGAAATGAGCATATTCAAAAGCAAGGATTACTGAGAATTATGTGTACATGTTGCTTTGTATTCCTAATGCCTTGTTGTTCTATTCCAGTGGTCTACATTTCTGTTTCTGTGAGAGTGCTATTCTTTAGTTTTTATTCCTTTTAATGAGAAAACACATAAAATAGCAATAAAACAGTTTCAAAACAGGTTAGTGGAGCAGTTATAATAATTAATACATTGCATATTGTTATTTCCGTTGTAGTTATTCAGAGGACAAGATGCAGATATGATATCTTCTCTAAACACAAGACAAAAAAGGAGTAAATAATAGCAGGTAAATAACATGTCAATCATAAGTCAACACATCTCAATTATAACCATCAAAGTAAATGAAGACAATGCACCAAGTAAGAGAAATAGACTGGCACAGTGGATTAGGAAACAAAATCCAACAATAGGCTATATGTAAGAAACACACTGAACTCAAAAAAGAAATTCACAGGCTGAAAAATCAAAGGATGGAAAACAATACTACATGACCCTGCAACTCAGAAAGAAGCAGGGATAGCAATCCTGTTCTCAGACAGTCTCAACTTCAAACCAAGAAAGATCCAATGAAATAAAGAAGGCTACCATATGCTGGTTAGGGGAAAAATTCAAGAGGAAGGGGTAATGCTCATAACTGTGTACGCACCAAACACGGGAGCACGAAACTGTATAAGACAAATCTTGATGGCCATGAAAAACCTAGTATCCAAGACCACAATCTTAACAGGAGCCCTTAACACCCCCTTATCCCAAAAAGAAAGGTCAACCAGACAAATAATTAGCAAAGAAGTAGCAGAACTGAACCAGAGCTTGGAACAAATGGACTTAGTGGGCTTATGCAGAGTGTTCCATCCAAACAGAGCTGAACACACATTTTTCTCAGCTGTACATGGGTCACTTTCTAAAATAGACCACATACTAATCCATAAGTCATGCTTAAGTTTATGCAAGAAAACAGAAATTATCCCATGAATATTATCTGCCCACAGAGCAATGAAATTGGAAATAAACAAGATTAGAAACCAGCAAAACCACTAAATATATAGAAATTAAACAATACTCTACTCAGCAATCAATGGGTCACAGATGAAATTAAACAAGAAATTCAACAATATCTACAATTCAGTGAAAATTCAACCACAACTTATCAGAATTTATAAGATGTAATGAAAGCAGTTCTCAGAGGAAAATTCATAGCTGTGAGCTCACACATTAGGAAAACGGAATGGGAACAAATAAACACCCTAAAGCTGCACCTCTAACTTCTAAAAAAGGAACAGTAAACCAAACCCAGAGGTCAAAGACAGGAGGAAATCATAAAGATTAGAGCAGATATTAATTCAGTTCACACGAAGAAAACAGTTCAAAGAATCAATGAATCAAAAAGCTGGTTCTTTGAAAGTAAATAAAATTAATAAGGGCCTACCTAACCTAATCAAAAAGAGGAAAGAAAAAATTCAAATACAAGCCATAACGAATGCAAAGGGAGTAATCAGCACAAACAGTGGAAATTCAGAAGATTATCAATGGGTGGTGGCACATGCCTGTAATGCCAGCACTTGGGAGGCTGAGACAGGAGGATTGTTGTGAGTTTGAGACCAGCCTGAGCTACAAAGTGAGCTTAAGGTCAGCCTGAACTGCATAGTGAGATCCTGTCTCAAAAAAGACAAAAAAAAAAAAAAAAAAAGGTACTTTAAGAATCTTCATGCTCACAGAATAGAAGACACAGAGGAAATGGAAAGATTCCTAGAAAGGTACAAATTACTAAAAGTGAATCAGGATGATAAAACAACTCTCAATAAGCCAATAACAGCCAATGAATTAGGAAATGTAATAAAAAGGCTGCCGACAAAGAAAAGTCCAGGGAAGGGGAGATAGCTCAGTAGAATAAGCACTTGCCTAGCAAGCACAAGGTCCTGAGTTCAATCCCTAGTACCAGAAAAAAAAAAGTGAACTATTATGGGGAGATGGCTCAGTAGATTAAGCCCTTGACTAGCAAGCTCAAAGACTAGAGTTCAATCCCCAATTCCACAAAAATAATAATAATAATTAATTAATTAATTAAAATTAATTTAAGAAAAATCCGGGTCCTGATGGATTCATAGCTGAATTCTACAAGAAATTTACAGAAGACTTAATCCCTACATTCTATAGACTCTTCAATAAAATTGAAAAGGAAACAGTTGTCCCAAAATCATTCCTAGAGGCAAGTATTATACTGATGCCAAAACCAGGGAAAGACACAACTAAAAAAGAGAACTACAGGCCAATCTTCCTCATGAACATAGATGCAAAAATCCTCTATAAAATCCTAACAAACAGAATACAGCAAATCATCAAGTAGATCATACACCATGACCAAGTAGGATTCATCCCAGAGATGCAAGGTTGGTTCAATATTCAAAAATCTGTAAATGTCATACATGATATCAATAGAGCCAAATATGAAAACCACATGATCATCTCAATTGATGCAGAAAAGGCTTTTGACAAAGTCCAACATTCATCATGTTCAAAGTCCTACAGAAAACTGGAATAGACGGCCTCTAGTTTAATCTAATAAAAGCCATCTATGACAATCCAACATCTAACATACTTCTAAATGGGTAAAAACTAAAATATTTTATTCTCAGATCTTGTACAAGACAAGGACACCCTCTATCACCCCTCTTGTTCAATACACTTCTAGAATCATTAGCTATAGCCATTAGGCAGAGGGAGAAATAAATGAATAAGAATAGGTAAATAAGAAGTTAAATTTTCATTATTTGCAGATGACATGACACTTTACTTGAAAGACCCAAAATCACTCCAACAAGAAGCTACTAGAATTGATACACAAATTCAGTAGCACAGCAGGATACAAAGTCAATAGCCAAAAGTCAATAGCATTCCTCTATAGACATAACAAAAACACTGAGAGCAAAATTAAACAACAATACCTTTCACAATAGCACTGCAGAAAATGAAATACCTTGGAATTCATCTAACTAAAGTAGAGAAAGATCTTCTCAAGGAAAATTATAGTACTCTGAAAAAAAGAGTTAGTAGAGGATTTCAGAAAATAAAAAGATATTCCCTGCTCCTGGATAGGAATAATCAATATCATGAAGATGGTCATACTCCCAAATTTGTTGTACACATTTAGTGCAATCCCTATCAAACTAGCACCAACTTACCTCCCAGACCTAGAGAAATTGTTCCTAAAATTTATTTGGAACCAGAAAAGAAGTAGAATAGCAAAGGCAATCCTGGCCAACAAAGACAAGGCAGGAGGCATCACAATTCCTGACTTGAATTTATACTACAAGGCTACCATAATAAAATCAGCATGGTATTAGAAACAAAATACACCTAAGGATCAATGGAATAAATTAGAAGGTGAGGAGGACTCTGCGAACACACTCAGCCAACTGATTTTCACAAAGGGGCCAAACACACCTACGGGAAGAAAGAAAGCTTCTTTAACAAATGGTGCTGGAACAACTGGCTCTCTACATGCTGAAAACTAAAACTTGACCCAGGTCTATCACTATGCACTAAGCTAAAGTTAAAATGGATTAAAAATCTAAACATTAAAACAAAAGCACTCAATCTCCTGGAAGAGAAAGTGGGAGGAACTCTTGAAGACATAGGGGTAAGCAAAGATTCATGAACAAAAATCAAATCTCTCAGTAACACTTGAAAGAATTAAAAACTGGGAATTCCTCTTATTGAGAAGTTTTTGAACATCAAAAGAAATTACCAACAAAGTGAAAAGACAAGCCACTAATTTGGAAAAAAATCTTAACTAATAAGCACTGAGGCAAAGGTCTTCTCTCTAGAATTGATAAAGAAGTAAAAAACATTAAAGAAGCGAATGAATACATGAAAAAATGCTCCACATCAATAGCCATCCATGAAATGCTAATTAAAACAACACTGAGATACCATCTCACCCCAGAAAGTGTGGCTATCATTAAGAAACCAACCAACAATAAATGTTGGAGACGCTGTTTGGAAAAGGGAACACTTCTCTACTGCTGGTGAGAATGTAGACTGGTGCAACCATTATGGAAATCAGTGTGGAGACCCCTTAAGAAACTAGGACTGGAAATCCCATTCAAGCCAGCTATCCCCCTACTGGGAATTTTCCCAGAGGAACTGAAAACATCATATCATAGTGATACATGTGTACCTATATTTATAGTAGCACAATTTGTGATAGCCAAATCTTGGAAACAACCAAGATGTCCATCACATGAGGAATGATTGAAAAAAATTTGGTATTTCTATACAATGTAGAATTACTCAGCTATAAAGGATGATAAACTTACATGACAAACCCTGAGGGGGATTGACTAACCTTATCAGAAACAAAAGTTACATTTCTTGCTATATAGGTCTTGCTTTCTCTTGGTCTTATCCATCCAGCGGAAAAGTATAAAAATTAGGTATATAAAGTATAGTCATAATAATATGCTTAACTGTAAATGGCTCTAGTCAACTTCTGTGGATAACCCATTGTTATTGTGCACTGCTTGACTGTGTTGGAGTGTTTTTGCTGAATTCAAGCACCTATAATAATTGAATGACAATAAAATGCCCATCTCTCACAGGACTAAACAAAAAAAGGAAATACAAAGGAAAGACCATTCTGTATTGTATATACAGAACAGTTAGGATAAATATGAAGCTACTGTTACATAATTCTATGAGAAGCAAAATTTGCACTAATAGTGTTGGACAAGATATCCTGTCTGCTTCTTATACTATGAGTAACCACAAGGAAGATAACAATGTAAAAAGTATTAATTATTGAAACTGCACTGTAAATCAGGTTTAAAAAATAAACATAGGTATACAGCTACATTCTCTTAATTCAATAAATAGAGGAATCTGCTCTAATAGTGTTTGTAAATAGAATGTCATGTCTGCACGTTGGACAACAAATAACCACTAAGAAAACAAAATGCAATGTATTAATTATTGAATCTGTTCTACTAATTTGATTCGAAACTGGTCCCATTGCTATTTGTTCTTCAATAAAATTATTGACAGAAAAAAAAGAAAGAAAATAATTAGACCAAACCAAAGTTCAGCTATAATTTTTCAAGAAAGTACTCAAACTTGCTTTCCTTTAAATTCATCATATTCTTACATAATTCTTCATTGGGAATATATATAGTCTAATAAAATCACTCACTAAAATATATTAAAAACAAAAAAAGAATGATAAACTTGAAGCCTTCATTTATGTGGATGCCACTTGAAGATATACTTATAAGTGAAATAAACCAGAACCACATGTGTAAATATTGTATAGTCTCCCTAGTATAAGTACTCAAAAGAAGATTTGCAAATAGGAATGTATAACACAATTAAAAGGAAAGCGAAAAATTGAGGATTGGACAATGAGGAGAGGGCAAGGAGAAAAGTTGGGAAACATGACAGGGGCAAAGCCACACATTCATATGCACAAGATGGGTAAGACAATGATTCTGAGAAACATCAGCATGTTTTTGAAACTATAAGTTAATTGGTAGGATTGTCACCTTGACTAGCTATACATACTGATACCTATGAACTAAGCAACTGCACTGAATATAGCAATGCATAATAGAAGGGTCACGCTTGGAATGCTTGTCACTCTGGTCTTCTGAATACATACTCCTTGTCATGACACCCACATATTACTATACTGTCTTTCAAATAAAAGGTTTTTTATAAATGAATGGTAATCAATAAAAAAGACACAAGAAAAAAACATCACAGAACACTCCTGCTACAATGCTGTATATGGTGAGATTTTAAAATTTCTGTGTAAATAAAAATAAATGTTCATTCCTATTTTTTTTAATTTTTTCCAAATTCTGTAAGTACTTACAGTTTAACAAATCAGTACTTGATGGAAAATACCTGTTCCATGTTATGCCTACAATGTTTGTTATCTAGACAGTTAGTGAGGATAAACTGAACTGTATATGTCGCAGGGTAACAATCAGCTTCTCTTCTGGATGGTTAACAACCTAAATTTGCAGATCAAAAATTGGAGAAAAAGAAGGGCTGCAAGGTCAGCTAACATTTTGGCCCCAGCTTTGCAAGTCAGTGAAGACTCAGGACATAGGAGAACCTGTACTGTAACATCATGGAACTCAGTTGCGCCCCAAATTTTCTGATCAAGGAGATTACAGGGCCACAGAGGAATGTGATCAGTGATCTAGAGTGTGCCTAAGGAGAGTCACATGGAGAGAAAACTTTCTCTCAGGCTTTCATAGAGAGCAAATTGGTCAAGCAATGGCTGTGACTCATCCACGAGGCTGACACTGGAAAAGGATCTACAAAGTGTGGTATGGGTTACAGGATAAATCCTGTGGGTATGTGACTGACTTTATCAGATACAAAAGTTACATTTCTTGTGATATAGGTCTCACTTTATCTTGGTCTTAACCATCCAGCAGAAAAGTATAAAAACAAGGTATATAAAGTAAATCTGTATTAATATGCTGAGCTGTGAAAGGCTCAAGTCAACAACTTCTGTGGATAACTCATTACTATTGTGGACTGCTGGACTGTGTTGGATTGCTTTGTTAAATTCACACAATCATAGTATTTAGATGCCAATGGAATACACATTTCTGACAGAACTAAACAAAAAAAGGGGACACCAAGGATGACCATTTTGCATTTGTATATACAGAATACTTAGGATAGATATACTGCTACTTTCATTTAGTTCAATGAGTAGAAAGATTTGTACTAATAGTGTTTGGACAGGATATCCTATCTGCTTCTTGTACTATGGATAACCACTAAGATGATAACGATGTACAATGTATTAATTATTGAAACTGTCCTATTAATCAGTTTTGATACTGTCTCATTGCTATTGTTTCTCAATAAAATAAAAAAACAAAATTCCCTATGAATTGACAATGATGTACACCAGCAGCTAGTTTTCATTTGCACCAATTTTCCTGTGTCTCCTGCCAAAAACCAAGTTCATGTTTTCCCACATTCACTAGCTGATGGAAGGAAACCTACAAATTCACAGGTATGAGTTGATAGCAGAATGAACTGCAGCACTCCTAACAGATCTACTCATTTTAACAGGGACCATTATTTTTCTGAGCTTCTAAGACTCATACTAGCAAAGCATTAAAACTAATTTCAAGGTCCTTGGCAGGATATGTTCCTATATCAAAGGAACATATCTCATTTTTAACAACATCCTTTGTTCAGTATTAAACTCATCCCCCTCTTAATCCTGAACTCTCAAGAGGCAAATTCTCCTGTTTTATCAACTAGCTGTGTACCTTATTTTTCAAGTAATTCTTTTCTCTGTCAATAAGCATCGCTCTTCCCCAGTTGAGCCATGTTGATATCTGACCTTAGCTATTGGTCTCATGGTTAGAAATAGAGATGAAGACATATGACAAAAGAACCATTATGATCCCAAATTCACTTCTGTCATAGGCAGATTCTTCATAGTGTTCAAGCAAGTGAGAAACTTTTATCTTCCAAAAGGGGGCTACTTCACTCTGAGAATTCAAAGGAATTGGGGGACTCTAGATATTGGAGCACATTTGTCCAGTTACTGCATCTCATATCTCAGAGTCCTGCTCTTAAGAAGGACCTGATTTTGTCACAAAAGACTGGCGTTGGCTGAGAACTCAGCTTTTTCTAAATCCCACTAGACAAATTGAATCCTGTGACTGATCTTTAACTGTTATCCCTAAAGCAGAATAGCATCAGGTTCTGCTACCAAAGAAGCCCTTCACTGTCTCAGTTTCAATTAAACATTGATTGTCCTGAGCATGAAAAAAATATTAAGCAACAAACACCCCAAAAAAATTATTACGAAAATTCTCATTTGAAATGACATTCAATCCTGATTAATATCATAAATTAAATATGCATTTAATATACCAAACCTACCAAACACCATAGCTTAGCAACACGAGACACTGTAGAGTATTGTTTCCCCTCAGAATGGTTGACTGATACATGACTCTCTGAAACTTACTGTTACTATCCCACATCACAGGAAAATATACACTATTACCTGAGAAGATCAAAAATTCAAAATTTGAAGGAGGGTTTCTACTGAACATGTATAGTTTTTGCATTGTTAAGTCAAAATATGTTACATTGAACATCACAAGCTGAGAAACATTTGTAATACTACTGCTAATAAACTTCTCAAATATCAGAGACATTGAACAAGCCAGTGCATCTCTTTACCCACATCCAACCCCAATTGACCATGAGTAAAAGGCTTATCAACTACCCTGCTGCTCAATGCCAGAAAATATTAGTACTTCAGCTACCACACATGGTAGGGACTCATTCCAGATACCTGGAGAGTGATCCAATTTCAGAATCCCTAACGCAGTTTCCCAGGACCCTACTTCTGGTAAAAATATCACAACTCAGGTGTTTTGGAAACAGAGTCCAGACTAGGGATTGAAATTCATGGGTAGGGAGGACATGGGCAGAGCATCAGAATCAACCAAATGTCCCATCCACTAAATGTTTCAAACATGAGCACTGCTTTCCCAGAGTGATACTAACTGGCTTTAAAATATCTTTTCAAATTGAAAATATTGGAACAGGAGTTTTGCCCACCAGAACCCAAAAAGTTATGCCTAACCATAAAAAGAAATATATCATTTTCATGCCATGGACTGAAAATGAAACCAGATGGCACTACAAATTCAAAAAGTTTAGCAATCATACATCAATAAGGAACCAATTCTAAGAAATCAGAATTGATAATCAAAGAGAAGGTATGAGAATCCATTCCAGTCTACCAACCATAAAATCCAAAATATTAAAATAAGAATGTCAATTTTAGAATAGGTAAGCATTCAGAATAAAGCATTATTAACTTTACATAAGGCTAAGTCTAAAATATGTTGTAATTAATTGTATCAGAAAATTAATGTGCTCTACAAATTCTAAGGAGAAAATGTGAAAAGATGTATTGTAAAGGTATTTTTAGCATGAGTTTCTGTTTGAATTCATAAAGCTCCCTTCTGGTATTCAATCTGTCATGAGAAGAAGTACGTAATTGACTTCAGTTTCAGAATTGGTAGAAAACAGAAACAGTCTAACAGCCAATAATAGAATTGAAATGCCTTTCATTTTTACCAAAAACTAGGTTTTCATCTAAAGACACAGGCTTTAAAGAATGCATTATTTATTGAGCACTGAGAATAGAAAAGGCAAACTCTGTTCAGCCATTCTCCAGCCTTCTGCTATAAACGATATTCTGCTTCAGCACCACATCCGACCTAATAGACTTGCTATTTCCATTTAAAATCTTTAGACTTGTTCTTGGAGGCACAAGGGGAGTCACATAGGAGAGCATTCTGAGCTTTTCAATATGGAAATTATCCAAATAAGGTACAACTTCAGCCTAGCTATTTGGAAAAAAAAAATGACCTTGTAAGAAAACATTGATATTTCTGCATTCTGGTTCCAAAGATTAGAAACTTCCAGCACTAATGGGGAGGAAAAATAAAGTTTTCACAACCCCAGCAAATCTGTAGTGTGCCCACTATTACAACATTTTGTCTGGCCTTGTATTTAAAACAAAAAATGTAGCAGCTGAGGCAAAAAAACTGAACAAAAATTGATGTGAGGGAAAGTTTCAAGTCTCACAGTACTAACAATGGACACTAAGGCTTTGGTGTTGACAAATGCTTTTCAAAGGAAAATACCTAGAAATAGCTGAAATTCTATAATTTCTATAACAAAATGATAATATGGAAACCACATACTATCTTATATATCAGTGTACATGAACAAAGTCCATTCAAAAGTGGAAGAGAAAAGCCTTTTGAAATCCCAAAACTAAATCCACTGGATTTACAGCTTAAAGTGGTTAGAAAAGTAATTTTACAGATGAGGAAGCTCAAAATTGAGGTCAAAGAAATTTTAGCTGAGTAGGAACTTCAAACTCATGGAAATTTAACCTGGACACTTTTTTATTTATTTTTAATTTATTTATTCATTTTTGTATTTTTGGGACAGGGTGTACAGGTCTCACTGCGTAGATCTGACTCATACTGAGAACTCGCAAGTGCTGGTATTATAGACATGTACCACCGCAGTTGCCATCTCAATGTGCCCCAGAGGCGGGGCCAGTCTGGCAGATACAGGGATCGAACTCTCAGTCCCTGTGTCTGCCTAAGCAGGTGCTTTAATCTGCTGAGCTATTTGCCTGGCCCTTGGACATTTCTTTAGAAAAGGTAATGGCTATAGGCAGTCTTAGTTATTATCACATTTCACTGAATTGTACATATAAGTGTAAAATTTAAAAATATATTCTTGGAGACCAAGTAATTTTTCAGCCAAGTATAAACACTGTCCATGATCATAGAATTCCTGGATATCTTGTAAAATCTAGATCTCAATCGTTAAGTCTATTCACCAGTTCACAAGAAAAATGAGGCCACATAACCTAAATGTCAGATATAGACATTTCTAACCAATGGAGAAAAGAAACGGCTAAATTTTGAGATTAAGTTAATTTAGACTTCTATTCCATAAATTATAAAAATACACATCAATAAAAGTTAAATTTTAATCCCAGCACTCGGGAGGCTGAGGCAGGAGGATTGTTGTGAGTTCGAGACCAGCCTGAGCTACAAAGTGAGCTTAAGGCCAGCCTGAATTGCATGGTGAGACCCGGTCTCAAAAAGACAAAAAAAAAAAAAAAAAAAAAAAAAAAAAAGTTATATTTTAAATAAGAATTTAAATAAATATAGTGTATTGGTCAGGGTTTTACTTAGAGGAACAGATATACTATAAGGGAGAAATATTAACACAAGATATACAATGTATAAGGAATTACAAGACTGGCTTACAACAGTCAGTCGCAGTCAGATGAGGGAGCATGCAGAGCACATGTGCACATCCCAGACTGAAGAATTCAGTCCCAAGGTCTGAAGCTTACTGCTGTGCTCCATGCAAGTCTCTATTCGTCAGCTAATGGGTCTGTGACAGAAGACTGGAGAGTCTGCGATGGACAGAGTATGAGACGCAAGCAAAGGATCCAAGCTGGAAGCCGAAGACTCTACGCTTCAAGCCAGGCAATGCAGGCCAAGCCCGAATGCGAAGGCTGAAGTTCCTCCAACAGAGTGGAACATCCACTACTTCCTCAGCTCCTTTAATGGTCTCTTTGTGCTGAGTCACTCGGGGCAGAGCCAAATGTGCTCCAGGACAGGACCCTCACCAGCCAGAACTGCGCCAGCACTGCGCCACGGAGTCATCGGGCAAAGTTGACACAATGCATCAACCACTACATATAGGCCTATAAATTATGAACAAATAACATTTCTGTTGGTCTCTACTGCTGTGTTTCACTTGATACCTATACAACAAGAAAGTAATACCTATGTTTAAAAAATTAATTTCTTACATGAAAACAAGAGACAAGAAAAAAATGTCACAGGACTATCCTGCTACAATGCTGTATATGGTTAGAATTCAGAATTTCTGTGTACAAATCTGTAATTGTTTATTCTTATTTTTTTGAAATTGTTTATTTTTTCTTCATATTCTTCATCTTTTTTCATTTTTTTCTTCATATTCATATTTAAGGGACTTAAAGGTACACATAACAATACTTGATCCATGTTATGCGTAAGATGTTTGATATTCAGACAGATAGTGAGATTAAGCTCAACTGCTTATGTTGTAAGGTAATAACAATAGGCTTCTCTTCTGGTGGGTTAACAACCTCAGTTTACAGATCAAAAATTAGAGAAAAAGATTTGCAAGGACAGCCAACATTTTGGCCCTAGCCTTTCAAGGTCAGTAAAGACCCAGGACATAGGTGTACCTGTACTGTAACATCATGTAACTCATTTGTGGCCCAAATTTTCTGATCGAAGAGATTATGGGGACACAGAGGAAAGTGATCAATGATGTAGAGTGTGCCTCAGGAGAGTCACATGGAGAGAAAACATTCTCTCAGGCTTTCACAAAGAGCAAATTGATCAAGCAATGACTATGACTCATCCACATGGCTGACACTCACAAAGGATCTACAAACTGCACTACAGGGTTTCAAGATAAATCCTGAGGGGATTGGACTGACCTTATTAGATAAAAAAAAAAACTACATTTCTTGTTATGTAGGTCTTGTTTTATCTTGGTTTTAACAGTCCAGTAAAAAAGTGGAAAAATGAGGTAGAAAAAGTAAAGCTATATTAATATACTGAGCTATAAAAAGCTCAAGTCAACAACTTTGGACATTGCCTGTCTTGCAGATAACCCACTACCATTATGGACTACTGGGCTACACTGGAATATCCTGCTGAATTCACACACACATAATATTTAAATCACAGTGGAATACCCTTCTCTGACAAAACTAAACAAAAAAGGGGATACAAATAAACAACCATTTTGTATCTGTATATTCAAAATAGTTAGGACAGATATACAGCTACATTCTCTTAATTCAATTAACAGAAAGATTTGTTCTAATAGTTTGTGGACAGGATATCATGTCTGCAACTTATAAAATGAATAGCCACTAAGACAAAAATTGCAGCGTATTAATTATTGAAATTGTCCTACTAATCAGTTTTTTAACTTATTTATTTGTATTTTAATTTGAAGAGTGAAAAATAGAAGCAAAAACAAAGAAAAAATGACATAAACAGGGTAACATGTGATAATGCATATGTTACAGACTTTCAAAACATGGATAGCTAAATATATATATACATACATTTTTAATAAAATAATCCAACACAGATCAGCAGTTCACAATAGAAGTGGCTTATCCACAGAAGTTGTTGACTTGAGCCATTCACAGCTCAGTATATTAATATGACTTTACTTTATATAACTCCATTTTTATACTTTTCTGCTGGATGGTTAAGACCTAGTTAAAGCAACACCTATATAACAAGAAATGTAATTTTTTGTCAGATAAGGTCAGTCAGGTACCCTCAGGGTTTTTTGTGTAATCCTATACCACAGTTTGTAGATCCCTTGTCATTGTCAGCCATGTGAATAAGTAATGGCACTGCCTTACCAATTTGTTCTCTGTGGAAGCCTGAGAGAAAGTTTTCTCTCATGTGACTCTCCTTAGGCACCCTGTACATCATCAGTCACATTCCTCTGTGGCCCCATAATCTCCTTGATCAGAAAATTTGGGCCACAACTGAGTTACATGGTGTTACAGTGCAAATTCCTACTAATCAGTTTTGAAACTGTTCCATTGCTATTTGTTTCTCAATAAGATTATTTTAAAAAATAATAAATTCACTTCTAACAGCACTCTTACAAAAAAAAAAAAACAGTAAGGCAACAGCTGATTCTGGAATGGATTTGGCACGTTCAAGATCAAAGAAATGTGATATGGCTATTTGAAGAGAGCAAGAAAAGCACAGAACAAGATGATATGAGGCCTTCTACAGTAGATTTAGGTTAGATTTTATTCTGTTTGTGATGGAAGTCTTAGAGTATTTTAAGCAAGTGTGGCATAATCTGATTTATGCTTTAGAAAGCATGCTCAGGAAGATTAATAGGGATACAAAAGCAAAGTCATGGATCAAAATGCAGAAAAGGATGATGCAAACTTTATGAATGTGAAAGAACAATTCAGGGTGACTATTAAGCTTGAAGGTAACATAGATTATGGTGCCACTTACTTTACAGGAAGGAAACAGGGGAAGGAAATTTCAAATTTCTGCTTTGAGCACATCACATTAAGATGTCTATTAGATACTCCTGTTAATGGCCAATAATCAATTTTACATCAGAGTCCAGAAACTCAAAGAAGAGATGTGTTCTGGAAATGTAAATTTGAGAATTCAACTATATATAGATGTTATCTGAAACAAAAGGACTACATTAAATTAGGTAGGACCAGAATACAAATAAATAAAAGAACAAGACTAAATACTGGGTCATGGAGGACTCTTCCTTTCAGAGTTCTGCAAGAGAAGGGACCAGAAGCCAATGATAAGACAGAGAAGTGAGGCCCAAAAGGTGATAAAAGCAAGCTGATAGCTTCACTAGTGCCTACAGAGCAACGCACTTCCTCAAACATGTCAAAGGCTATTGAGAGTCAACTGGGACAAAGGGATCAACAAATGACTCTGCCTTGATGTAAAGTCACCAGTGATCTAGATAAGTGCTATCTGCTTCAATAGGAAGATTTAACTAAAAACCCCATTTCATTTGTGGACACCTTTTGAACAATGAATAGAGAAATTTAGATGAATGAATGATGGCACAAAGAATTAGAGAGAAGAAAAACATGAGCTCAGAAGAATTAAATTAGCTGTTCAACTTAATGACATACAACTTTAAAAGGCTTACAAAAATGTATCAGCAAAGAAAATTGCAAGAGAAATGCTAGACACAAGCAGTACATAGGAATAAAGGACCTTGTAGTCTGCAAAAAGTGTTACTAATCAGCCTTGTACGGAGAGTACAAAACTGTAGACAAGAAAACCAATGATAAGTGACAGAAAACGGAGATTCTGGATGTATGAAGCTGCTGTCATAGAAGATATCAATAGAGATAGAACAGGGATGTGGAGTGGGCAATATTAAGCAGAGGGAAATCAGTGAGAATGATGAGCAGTACAACAAACATGAAAGAAAAATTAAGTATACTTAGTAAATATAAGCTCCTTCCAAAAGGAGCTTATAAAGTATACTGGAGACCTTAAAAAGATAAAAAATAAAACTTCTTGTTAACAGCCAAGTTTAGAAGAGATAACTAGAGGGAAGAAGCTAGTTCCACAAAGTTTTGGTCGTAAAACCTAACCATTTGAAAGGAAATAAATTGGCCTTTGAGTTATTACAGGATATCACCAAGGAATAACTAAGATATTGCCAAATAAGGATCTAGGATACCTTACTAGGTATGAAACACAAGGAATTGAAATGCAATCTGAGGTACAAGTCAGTAGCTCTTTCTGAAAACTACCCAGAAGAAGTCCAAGATGGTAAATATCAATGTATCTTGAAATTCCAGTAGTTCTCTTGATTCTCCAAAGGATTCAGATCACTGAATATAAATTACAAACCATACCTATAGTACCAAGGCTTGTTTATCACCTGATTTTTTTACATATTCATCCACAAGAAGCTTTTTTAGGGCATATGTAACAGCTTAAGGGGCAGATGTTCATACAGTGACCTTATAAGTATAAGAAGTCTATTTATTCACAGAAAACTCTGAGCTTACATGGATGTAAACATCTTGACAGCTAACCACAGATTTTCTTTTTTTAATTAATTTTATTAAGAAAGAAATAGAAATTAGACAGTTTGAAAACAGCTTAGTAAGACAGTTAGAATAATTAATGCATTGCATATTATTGTATTCATAATAGTCCAAGATGCAGACATGATATCTTGTCTAAACACTATTAGTACAAATCTTTCTTCTAATTGAACTAAGAGAAAGTAGCTATATAGCCACTCTATTTTGAAAAAAAATTTTTTTCACTACAAAATGGTTCTTCATTATATCCTCCTTTTTTGTTTACTTTTGTCACAAATGGGTATTCCATTAGTATTCAAATATTGTGGGTGCATGAATTCAGCAAATTAATCTCATACAGTCCAGTAGTCCATAATAGTAGAGGGTTATCCACAAAACTGGCAATATCAGAAGTTGTTGACTTGAGCCTTTTACAGCTCAGTATATTAATATGGCTTTACTTTTATACTTCGTTTTTATACTTGTCTGCTGGGTGGCTAAGACCAAGATAAAGCAAGACCTATATAACAAGAAATGTAACTTTTGTATCTGCCAAGGTCAGTCAAGTCCCCTCAGGATTTATCCTGAAATCCTGTACTGCAGTTTGTACATCTTTTGTCACTGTCAGCCATTGGCCATTGCTTGACCAATTTCATCTCTGTGAAAACTTGAGAGAATCTTTTTCTCTCTAGCTGACTCTCCTTCGGCACACTTTACATCATCAATCATTTTCCTTTGTGGCCCCATTATCTCCTCAAACAGAAAATTTGGGACATCACTGAGTTACAGGATGTTACATTACAGGTTCTTTTATGTCCTGAATACTCATGAACCATGAAGGGCAAGGCAAAATATTGGCCATCCTTGTAGTCTTTCCTTTTCTCTAAATTTTTGGTCTGCAAACTTAAGTTGTTACCCTCCAGAAGAGAAGCTTAATGATGTTGAGCTTACCATCACTATCTATCTGAATATCAAACATCTTAAACATAACATGAATCAGGTATTTTCCAACAATCATTGATATGATAAACTCCTATAGAATGTAAAAAAAAAATAAACAATTACACATTTTTACACAGAAATTTAGAAATCTAACCATATACATTATAGCAGTCCTAGGACAGTTTTTATTCTTTCTTGTTCTCTTTTATTACCTTTTTTTAAAACATTTACTTGAGAGACAGTATAGCAGTAATTGATATGACATTAGAAGCAGTACACATTTAGAAGTCCAGAGTGACAGGCATTCCAAGCATTGTCCTAGCATCACACATTGGTGCAGTTGCTTAGTTCACAAGAATCAATATGTAGTTAGTCAGGGCGATAATCCTACCAATTAACTGCGAGTTTCAAAAGCGTGATGGAGATTTTTCAGGACCATTGCCTTAACCATCTTGTGTATATAAATATATGGTTTTGCCCCTGCCATGCTGTGTTATACCTTTCAATTATTATTTCTCCTTTTGAGTTCTTAGACTAGGGAGACTATACAATATTTATACATATGGGTCTGGCTTATTTCTCTTATGAGTATATCTTCAAGGGGCATCCACTTCTATATAAAGGCTTCGAGTTTATCATTCTTTATAGCTGAATAATACTCTATTGTATAAAATCACCACATCTTTTTCATCCATTCTTCAGGGTTACCACCTGATTTTACTGCATGGAAGAGACCAAAAGTTAGGGAAAGAAGACTGTCCCTGCTCTTAGTACAGCAAGGCTTTTACTAAAATTTCATATCTTACTTCTCTAAGCTTAAAAAAATAATGAAGACACTCCTCAAATATACTTTTTCTATTGACTAATTTTATTTCTTCTGAAGAAGGTAGAGAAAGAAGTACTAAGAATCCATGGGAAATAACAATTCATTAGTTTACTATTGGCCAATTGACTTGCAATTTGCAAAGTAGTCAAGTCATTCAAGCATTCTGGAGAGAGATCAACACTATCTTTAACAAAAGTTAAAAGGAATGGAAAGATTTGAAAAGTTATGCAAACAAAATCTGTAAGATTTGAGGACTGAATACTCTTATAATATGAGGAAAATAGAAAAGTCAAAGTTGATGCCCCTGTCCCTAGCTTGGAGGACTAGTCAACTTAGTAAACTGAGAAACAGATTTGGAGGGGGGCTTGTAAAATTCAATTAGGATATACTGAGCTTGAGAAGTGGATGTAGCATCAGGTACATGTATGGGCCAGGAGTTCACAGACAGATCCTGATTGAGAAAGGGAGTTTTAGCCATCAAAACATAGATGATGCTAAATGATGTAAAGAGTATCAAGATCCAGCAACAAATGAGAGAAATCAGAGAAAGTGGATTCAGCAAAGCTCACCAAAAGATATCAATTCCAGGAGAGGAAAAAAGAGCGAAGTCTAGCAGGACTGTGCTTGAAGGAGAATGATTAATTAACAATGTCAGGGTCAAAGCTAATCTAGAATTTAAGCATTAACCTAGTCAACAGATGAAAATTATTTTGATAAGTACATCACTGTTCACTTAACACAGCTGATACAAAGCAGGCATAATGAAAATTTCTAATAAGAACATAAGCGTATGCTGCAATAACAGGAACATGACCTTCATGGGAGAACAGCTTTTAGAGACAAATTTTCTCCCTGAGCTCTCTGCTCTTGCAATTCTCTCCCCTGAACAATCTTGAATCATTAAGAGGTACAGCTTCTCATTAATCTAGTAATACTGCTAATTACTCTGTGTACTCAAGTCAAGATGTTGAAATCTCTCTAGGAGCCATAATGAGTCTATGAAAAAAAAGTTAAATGCAAAATGATTTTTATTAAACATTGATACCTTCCTTCGATACCTTCCTTCTCTAATTATAAAAAAAAAAAGACCCTCTTAGAACATACTTTTCCATCACCTAATTACATTTCATTGAGAAAAGTAGAAGAAACACTTAATGATTCATGGGTGGGAAAAGCTAATTTACAACTTTACTATTGACCAATTAACTCTCGAAAAGAAGTACCACATTTCTTTCTTTTTTCAATAACCTGAAAAGCCACACTCAGGTGCTGAAGACGCTGAAGAGACTGGTCTCATTTCCTATAATTAAACCACATCTACAAGAATTGGGGAAGTTTTTTTTGCCTCAATGGCATGAGATCTCAGTTTCTTCAACTACAAAATGAAAGAGCTAGGCTAAATGATTCAAAAAACTTCCTTCCACTTCCAAAAGTTTGGCATTTTATAAATAAATGAGATGGCACTTAGGAACAGTTATTTTCTTTGATGTTCAGAAAACATCTATGTTTCTTCCTCCAGTTTCTGTGGCTTCTACATAAGGATGATTATGTAGAAGCTCCCCTACTTGCCTTCAAATTTTCAAGGCAGCAATTTCTAATGCAACAATTTTGTGTTTTTTAAAAAACGTTATCTCCCTAAGATATAAATTCTCCAGTTTTCTCTCAGTGCCCTCCTGAACATTCCTGAAAGGGATGACCCAATCCTATCTACGAAAGAGCACATAGTAAAATGAATCTTAGAGTGAGCATTGTGAATACCTGAGAATAGAGGAGAAAAGTGCTTAATTTACCCAGATCCCCACCATTTTAGGGTATTTCAGAGTCATAATTTCTGAGGAAGGATAAATTGTTGTAAGTATGCTGCCAAAGCTTTAATAGTCCAGCCACCTCCTTTCCATTAGGAAGGAGCTCCCTGACATTCATCTAAGTCACTAGGGAACAAGGATAAATTGCAGCCTGTCATCATTCATCTTCAGCTTCCGTCCTCTACCTCATTCATACTTTGACCAAAAGCCTGCTGAGGAAACCAGACATAAATGCAAACCAAATGGAAATAGTAACATGAATATCTTTCCATCTTCCTAGCAGCATGATTTTAGTCCTAAACAAAACTCTCTCATTACCTCAAAACCAGACATTGCTTGAAAAGGTGCATGATACCATAAATCACTGCAGAGTAAATACCATTTTCACCATTTAACAGCACAAGCAATGTAATACATACAAACAAGGCAAAAACATTCTGTGATATAAATCCCATTACTAGCAAAATAGACAACCTTGAAAGCATCCTTGGGAGCTGCAGCAGCATTGGGCCCGACATCCAGCACTCAGCTTGACATGCTGTGAAACTGTATATTCAGCTCCTTGAGGAATTATGAATAAACTCAAAATAAAATCATTTCTTTGCTGAATTGAGTCCAAAAAGGAAAGGAGAGCCTTCAGGTTGAACACACAATGCACTCACCTTGGAATGAAAATAATTCACTTTCTTTTGCTCTTATGAAAAAAAAGTGGCCATTAAGATGACTGAGGGGCATTGGGGAAATGTGGATGAGGAGAATAATGCCTCCTTGTCAATTTAAATTCTTTCCTACAGTCCTCCACACCATCAAAACTGGAACGTGCAGCCAGCCTGTTGGGAAACCATGGCAGTCTCTGGACCCGCAGATCATGATCCTGGCATTCTAATTCCCTGTAGGTCAATATTTCTACTCCTGTCAAAAGAGAAGTCCAGCCTTTGACTGTCTTGATTCTTTTTCACCTGTCTGGCTTCCACTCAAAAGTCAGTAAATCATGTTTTGATTACTCCACAGACCAAAACTCTTAAAGCAAAATCAACTGGAGTGACTCCACTTGCTCAGATTCAGTAGAATCTAAGTTCTGAAAAGGAACTAGAGGAGAATATAGTGGTGTTGATTCATGCAAAAAGTGAAGGTTGAGGCTGAGGTTTAAGTCAGTGGTAGAGCATTGTGTGTTATGTGTGCATGAATCCCTTAGCTCAACCCTTAGCACCAAAAAGAGATCTGTATAGTGTTTACAAATTCCTACCATGTCTGCATATATATATATATATATATCCACAGTTCTTGCTTATCATTTCCTTCACCTAGAAGACTATAGAATCTGTCCAAGAATCTGCCAAGATCTATTTCCAGATAATTTTTTGCTTCTTATAAACTCATTTCCCTTTCTTCAATCCCACTGATGATTATCTTACTCAGACTTTTTCTGCATAGAAATACAAAGGAAAAAATAACATTTTATAATATTTGTAATATTTTCCAACTTGTTTCACATAAGGGGATGAATATGTTATTTCCTATGCTAATATGCAGCCAACTCAACAAGCATTTTTAACACTAAAGAAACAAATGCCAAAGGCAGCAGAAAATAGGCAGCCATCAGCACTGTTCATTGCCTGTTAGCAGGCTTTGCTAATACAATAAAGATTATGTTCACTGAACATTGTACTAGCAACTCTGACAATTCCACTAAACACTGAGTTTGCACACACTGCTTGTTCTTAGCTGAATCTTTTAAGTATTCAAATTTTATGATAGAAAATCATTTTATTGGTCCACCTGATTGGTCCATCAAAGGTTAATTATCCAACATGCAAACAACAGTTGTCAGCCACACTCAAGCTCACTTTTTGCTTGGCCTTTATCTTATTCAGAACTTTGGAGAATGATTTAAGATTTTTAAAGACACAATCTTCCTAAGCAAACCATGTGAAGATCACAGGCTAAGGATTTGTCTTTTAGGCCCCTCTAATTCTCAATAATCAACAACTCAACAACTGTATTGCCTGCCTTAGAGGAAAAATGTCAGTGTGAAGTTGATAAGCCTTAAATAGCTCAGCCTCCTCTCTTTGCTATATCAAAAGGCATATCCTCATAGCAAGCACTCTTCTTATCAGGTGTCCCAAGAGGTAGATAATTATACCAGTCACCAAACCAACCCCCAACTATCCGTACATAGGCACTCACCTATGTACATTCTGAAGGCATCAACACCATCCAAAGACTTTATTCCTAACAACACAGTGGCCTGCAGACTTACCTACCCTCTGCCCATAGGATTTCACAAACCATTTACTGCATAGCTGCTTTTCTATCCACTGGGAAAAAAAGTGCTTAACATAAAGCCTTAAGCATTAAATCCTCACATTCCAGGAGGACATGATGATGCACTCCTGTAATCCCAACTATTCACTTGGGAGGCTGAGGCAGGAGTACTGCAAATCTGAAACCAGCCTGAACTACATAGTGAGACTTTTTTTGTCTCAAAAATAAATAAATTTCCATGTTCTTTCCTTATGAGAGACAGAAATAAGTATCCTGTTTAGTTTCACTGCATTGCTAAATTTTCTTAAAGCTTATTTTTCTTTCAGCAAACAAAGGGTTACAAATAAGCTTTGAAAAAAACTAGAATTTTTCAATTTTAGTAAGCCCTGGATGTCTTCTAGGGACAGGGAAACTTTACAGCTGAAGGGCAGGACAGCCTCAATTGTTGAAGCTGCAGAATTAACAGGCTCAGGCAAGAGGAAAGCCCAGCAGGATGTGTAGGATTTTCCAGCAACTGCAAGAATACAAACTAGGGGCTCTGCAGCCCTTTAGAGGCACCTTTCAATTTCTACCTAGTGTTCCCTGATTTGCCAACAGCATAAATGTTTAAACACAGTTGTGTCCTTTAAAAGATTTTGACCACCAGCAGGTGACAGTGACTTAGAGTGAGACCTAAAAGGAAGGGTGACTATTATTTTCTCTCTGTTAAAAAAAATTCCTTAATAAGAAATAAAATTAAAATGGAAATAGGCAGGCATTGTAGACAGCTAAGCTAGATAAACATATTATAGGCAGTTGAACAGGATAGAGCCTCTGGGGAGTCTAAACAAAGGATGAAAGAAAACACAATAATTGTGGCTGGAAGCATATCTGTTGGAGGCCAGCCTCAAACTAAAAACAAAAAGACCAGGCCCACGTGCCTTCCACAAAAGATAAACAATAAATTAACATCAGTCAACCCAGTGAATGGCCAAGACCCCTTGATTTATCTCTTCCTAAAAAGGTCTTATTTCTATGAACACTTGCTACAAGACCTGCTTCCCCATTAGATTAATATTACCTGAATAACTACTCTTGTAATCTTATTGGATGATCCCAGATTTGTCCCTTATTGTGCTTACTTCATGATTTTGTACCAACTCATGATTTTGCTTCATGAGTTCCTCTAAAAGTGGGCTCTAAAATAAAAATTTAAATATATAAAAATACAAATATATAAAGTAGACTCCATGGCAACCCATTTTACAGGTCCACTCCTGGCTCTCAGCATTTCTGTCTATCTCTGTCTCTATCTCTGTCTCTGTCTCTGTCTCTGTCTCTCTCTCTCTCTCTCTCTCTCTCTGTACTTCCCACTCTTAACTTCCACTATTCCTTAACATTCATTCTTCAGTTTGGGGAAACATGAACTCCAGATATCTGACACATAGCAGAATGGGAGGCACAGTTATTTCCCTTATGTTGCAGGTACCCTTGTTACCTGGCAACCCAAGCCATAGGTAGTATCTGTTGTACTCCCAAAGGCCTTAAGCATAAAAGATGCAATGAGAAGAGATTCTGCTGTGTGGATTCTCTTGACTCTGTTCCATTCATTCATCCCCAATTGTTTGTTTTCCAAGTCAGTAAGCAAGATTTCTGCAGTCTAATGCTTTACTCTTAAGGAAAGAACACTTTTGCTATGGAATCTGGGTAACACCTCTTAAAATACATCAATGTTTCGCAAAAATTCTGGGTAAAAGGAGAAAACAGAAGAGGACCTGGGAGAATATTGTTCTGGACTGGAGAAATTTTCACTGTCCTGACAATTTCACCCAAGCCCTGCTGCCAGAGGCTTCACTCAAGGAATGCTTGTGACAGTGCAGATTCCTCTATTAATAATCAGCCCAAATTGGCAACTGCCTCTAGAATAACAGTGACAGAGAAATATCAGTGCTCCACACCTTCCTCCAGCTTTGGAAGATCCAGCCCCACCCCCGGCACAAGCCTTCAGTCATTTTTAGTTCCTTCTATTACTGCAACTAGAAATAGCATTCTAGGGTTATTTTTGTTTTTGACTTTGTAACTTAATGAAATAATATTGGAACTATATAAGAGTCATGTGCTGAATTCCAAACCAGAAGACTTATTTTAAAATAACATTTTCCTCTCTTTGAAAAAAATGCGTTATCTCATTGGTTTTTATGATAGAGGAGAAATATAAATTCCATCTTGCAAAATGTCAGATATGTAAAATGTCTCTCTTTTTGAAGTCAAAGAGTGAATTCCAAAGGACAATGGAGGTTAAGAGTACGAAAGGGTTTCTTGAGATGCCACTGGAGAGACAGAGAGGTGGGTGGGTGGCCACCAAGGCTCTTCGCTGAGGTAATTTGTAAAGCAAAGTCACAATGTAGGTACCACATAGGTCAAATTACAACCATTCTATCTAGGATTACAAGTAGAGCTGCTTAGTTAATATTGACCCAACAGGGAATCAAGGCATATACCAAGGTTACATAGCATATCATTAACCTTGGCTTACCTCTGACTTCCAAAACACATATATTTTGGGGAAAGGCTGGTCCACATGGTCTGATCACAAACCCAGGTGTCTGTAGATTTTAAATGACCAACTGGGGGTTCTCTACTCCAGTTCATTCACAGTGTTTATAGGAAACTGAGATCTCTGAAGTAACTGATTAATTTGCCTTATAATTTCCTAGAAACTCAGGATCTTAGTAGGGAGAAGCTGCATCATATGCTGCCTAAGAAAGTTCATTCTTTATCCAAAGGCCTACTTCACTGTCTATCCTTAAGCTTCATCACTATAGCTGGCTGCCCTACCCTCTCTCAGGCCTATCCACTGGCTAGCTGCCTTACTCCTAAACCAACTAAATAAACTATCATCTACATTTACTCTCATTTTATACTAATTTTATTCATCCCAACTAACCAAATAGTTTTATCTGCTCTATCCTTTAAAATGTAGTTTTTTCTGACATTGACAGTCCTATGTATAACTCACTACTGTTGTGGACTATTGGACTATATTGGATCATTTTGCTGAATTCGGGCACCTACAATATCTAAATGGCAGTGGAACACCAATCTCCACAAAACTAAACAAAAAAGAAGGACACAAATGAAGGACTATTTTGTATCTATGTATACAAAGTAGTTAGGATACATATACGCTATTTTCTCTTAACTCAATGAGAAAAAAGATTTGTACTAATAGTGTTTGGACAGAATATCATGTCTGCATCTTGTACTATGAATAACCACTACAAAGACAATAATATGCAATGTGTTAATTATTAAAACTATACTACTAATTGCTTTTGAAACTGTCTCATTGCTATTTAATTCTCAATAAAATTAATTTAAAAAATAAAATGTAGTTTTCCCAGAGTCTTGTCTCATTGCTATTTATTTATATTTCCAAGGGGGGAAGGGTTAATATCAAAAAGAACTAAATAAGAAAGTTTTCTTATTTTCAATGTCTCTGTTGAAATGTTTAATGAAGAATGAGAATTTTCTGGTTTAGAAGACAGATAAAAATAATTAATTCCCTATTAATTTCATCCATTCAATAAAACAGACCAAAAAACAAATATGTATGATACTCTGCTCTTTAAAAACTGTGCCTGTGGCACAAATGTAAACACAAACCAGACACACATGTGTAAATATCGTATAGTCTCCCTAGTATAACAAACGAAAAGCAGAAATACAAATGGAAACATACAACAACTAAAATCAATTGAGTCACATAAGGCAAAGTGAATGGCATATGCTGCAGGATACTAATCAGCTTTTCTTCTGGATGGTTAACAACCTAAGTTCACAGATTAAAGTTGGAGAAATAGAAGAGCCGCAAGGCCAGCCAACATTTTGGCCCTAGCCTTTCAAGGTCAGCGAAGACTCAGGACATAGGAGAACCTGTACTGCAACATCATGAAACTCAGTTGGCTCCAAATTTTCTGAACAAGGAGATTATGGAGCCACAGAGGAAAGAGATCGAAGTTCTATAGTGTGCCTCGGGAGAGTCACATGGAGAGAAAACTTTCTCTCAAGATCTCACAGAGAGCAAACTGGTCAAGCATTGGCCATGACTCATCCACATGGATGACACAGACAAAGGATCTACAGAATAAGGTATAGGACTATAAGATAAACCCTGAGGGGACTTCACTGACCTCATAAGAAACATAAAGTACATGTGTTGGTATATAAGTCTTGCTCTATCTAGGTCTTAACCATCTAGCAGAAAAGTATAAAAATGAAGTATACTTCTCGGGGCCGTAATAATAAGTTGAGCTGTAAATGGCTATGGTCGACAACTTCTTCAGATAGCTCACTATTGTTGTGGAATGCTGGACTGTGTTGGATTGTGTTGTTGAGTTCAAGCACCTAAGTTAGTTGAATGACAATGGAGTGCCCATCTTTGACAGGTGTAGACAAAGGAAAGGGTATGGAAAGGAAGAATCATGATGTGTGTGTATAGACAGTACTGTTGGGATTGATAACGCTGTGCTTCTACATAATTCTATGAGAGGCAAGATTTGCACTAATGGTGGTTGGACAGGATATTATGTCAGCTTCTGGTACTATGGACAACCGCTAGGAAAATAACAAGGTAGAAAGTATTAATTATTGAATCTTTGATGTAATTCGGGTATAAAAAATAAGATACGCAAACAGCTACACTCTCTTAATTAACTGATAAGAGACATACGGTATAATAATGTCTGTAAGTATAATATCATGTATACACCTTCTATAATACCAAAACATTATGAAAACAGATTGAAATGTATTAATTTATCAAATCCATCTTGTTAAGGTATCTTAAAACTGTCTCATTGATATTTGTACTTCAATAAAACAAAATTTAAAAATAAAATATAAATTAATTAATTAATTTTTAAAAAAATTAAAAAATGCACATTTTTTTCAGCTGCACACGGGTCTTTTACCAAAATAGACCACAAACTAGTCCACAGGTCATACATAAGTACATGCAAGAAAACAGAAATTCTCCCATGTATATTATCTGACCACAGTGCAATGAAACTTGAACTAAATGACAAAAGAAGCCAGAAAAACCTGCTAAATTCATGGAAACTAAACAACACCCTACTAAGCAATCAATGGGTCACAAAAGAAATTCAACAATATCTACAATTCAATGATAATTCAATCACAACTTACCGGAATTTACAGGATGCGATGAAAGCAGTTCTTAGAGAGAAAATCATAGCCATGAACTCACACATTAGAAAAACAGAATGAGAACAAATAAATACCCTAATGTTGCACCTCTAACAACTAGAAAAAGAACAGCAAACGAAACCCAGACTCAAAGAGAAGAAATCATAAAGATTGGAGCAGAAAATAATTCAATTGAGATGAAGAAAACAGCTCAAAGAATCCACAAAACAAAAAGTTGGTTCTTTGAAAGATTAAATAACGTTGATAAGCCTCTAGCCAACCTCATCAAAAAGAGGAAAGAAAAAACTCAAGTACATGCAATAAGGAATGAAAAGGTTAAAATCACCACAGACCCAGCAGAAATTCAGAACATTATCAATAGTTACTTTGAGAATCTTTATGGTCACAGAATAGAAGACACAGAAGAAATGGACAGATTCCTC
The DNA here is from genome assembly GCA_004027165.1 of Ctenomys sociabilis. Taxonomy (NCBI): domain Eukaryota; kingdom Metazoa; phylum Chordata; class Mammalia; order Rodentia; family Ctenomyidae; genus Ctenomys; species Ctenomys sociabilis. Next base: position 40,511 of record PVKA01006599.1, on the reverse strand, counting down.
AAAAGGTACAAATTACCAAAACTGAACCAAGAAGATATAACAACTCTCAATAAGCCAATAACAGCCAACGAAACACGAAATATAATAAAAAGCCTACCAACAAAGAAAAGTTCAGGCCCTGATGGATTCACAGCTGAATTCTACAAGAAATTTATAGAAGATATAATCCCCATGCTCTTCAAACTCTTCAATGAAATTGAAAAGGAAGCAGTCTCCCAAAATCCTTTCTGGAGGCAAGTATTATACTGATTCTAAAACCAGGGAAAGACACAACCAAAAAATAGAACTACAGGTCAAACTCCCTCATGAACATAGATGCAAAAATACTCAATAAAACCCGAGCAAACAGAATACAGGAAATCATCAAGAAGATCATACACCATGACCAGGTAGGATTCATCCCAGGGATGCAAGGATGGTTCAGTATTCAAAAATCTATACATGTAATACACTATATTAATAGACTGAAATCTAAAAACCACATGAATATCTCAATTGATGGAGAAAAAGCTTTTGACAAAGTCCAACACGCATTCATGTTCAAAGTCCTAAAGAAAATTGGAATAGATGGACTCTACCTTAACTTGGTAAAAGCCATCTATGACAACCCAAAAGCTCATATAATCCTAAATGGGGAAAAACTGAAATCTTTTGCTCTTAAATCAGGTACAAGACAAGGATGTCCTCTATCACCCCTCCTATTCAATATAGTCTTGGAAGCCTTAGCGACAGCCATTATTAGAAAAGAGGGAGAAATAAAAGGAATAAGAATAGGTAAAGAAGTTAAATTATCACAGATGACATGATACTTTACTTGGAAGACCCCAAAAATTCCACCAAGAAGCTACTAGAACTCATATGGAAATTTAGTAGCATAGCAGGATACAAAATCAATACTCAAAACGCAATAGCATTCCTCTACACAGATAACAAGCACACTGAAAGGGAAACAATAGAAACAATACCTTTTACAATAGCACCCTGGAAAATGAAATACCTTGGGATTCACTTAACCAAGAAAGTCAAAGATCTTTTCACAGAAAATTACAACACCCTAAGAAAAGAGATTATAGAGGATTTCAGAAAATGGAAAGATATTCCATGCTCCTGGATAGGGAGAACCAACATCGTGAAAACGGCCATACTCCCAAAATTGCTGTACAGATGTAATGCAATCCCTATCAAAATGCCACCAACATACTTCCCAGACCTAGAGAAAGCATTCCTAAAATTTATTTGGAACCACAAACAACCCAGAATAGCAAAGGCAATCTTGGCCAATAAAGACAAGGCAGGAAGCATCACATTTCCTGACTTGAAATTATACTACAAAGCTACTGTGATAAAATCAACATGGTATTGGCAATGAAATAGATCTGAGGATCAATGGAATAGATTAGAAGACGTAGAGGCATCTACAAACACACTCAGCCATCTGGTCTTTGACAAAGGGGCCAAGCAATCTTACTGGAAGAAATATAGCCACTTTAACAAATGGTGCTGAAAAACCTGGCTTTCTACATGCCGAAAACTAAAACTTGACCCAGATCTATCACCATACATTAAGATAAAGTCAAAATGGATTAAAGATCTAAACACTGAAACAGAAACACTGAATCTCCTGGAAGAGAAAGTAGGAGGAACTCTTGAAGACATAGGGATAGATAAAGAGTTCATGAACAAACATATACTTGCATGGGAAACACTTAAAATAATCAACAACTGGGATCAACTCTTCTTGAGGAGTTTTTGCAGATCAAAAGGAATTGTCAACAAAGTGAAAAGACAACCCACAAATTTGAAACACACCTAACTAATAAGCCATCAGACAAAGGTCTGTCTAGAATACATAAAGAACTAAGATATGACAGGGCCCCCAAATTTAAAGACCCAATCCAGAAATAGGTATCTGAGATGAATACACAGTTCTCAGAGGACAAAATTAGAGAAGCTAATAAATATATGAAAAAATGCTCCACATCGCTAGTCATCCGTGAAATGCAAATAAAAACAACACTGAGATACCATCTCACTCCAGAAAGAATGGCTATCATAAGGAAATCAACCAACAACAAATGTTGGAGAGGTTGTGGGGAAAAGGGAACACTTCTCCACTGCTGGTGGGAATGTAGGCTGGTACAACCATTGTGGAGGTCAGTGTGGAGACTCCTCAAAAGAGTAGGACTGGAAATCCTTTTCAAGCCGGCTATCCCCATACTGGGAATTTTCCCAGAGGAGCTGAAAGCATTTTATCATAGTGATATATGGTGTACCTATGTTTATAGCAGCACAATTTGTGATAGCAAAATCTTGGAAACAACCAAGATGTCTGGCACATGAGGAATGGTTGAAAAAGATGCGGTATTTCTACATAATGGAGTATTACTCAGCTATAAAGAATGATAAAGTTGAAGTATTTATATTTAAGTGCATTCCACTTGAACATATACTCATAAGTAAAATAAACCAGACACACATGTGCAAATATCATATAGTCTCCCTAGTATAAGAAGCGAAAAGCACAAATACAATGGAAATGTGCAACAACTAAAAACAATTGAATCAGATAGTTAGGGCAAACTGAACGGCATATGCTGCAGGGTCCTAAGCAGCTTTTCTTCTGGATGGTTAACAACCTAAGTCCATAGATCAAAACTGGAGAAACAGAAGAGCCGCAAGGCCAACATTTTGGCCCTAGCCTTTCAAAGTCAGCAAAGATGCAGGGCATAGGAAAACCTATGTAGCGCTACACTCTCTTCATTCACTGATTAGAGACATCTGCTATAATAATGCCTGTAAGTATATCATGTATGCATCTTGTATGACACCAAAACATTATGAAAACATTTTGCAATGTATTAATTTATTCAATCTGTTTTGTTAATTTGTCTTGAAACTGTCTCATTGCTATTTGTTCTTCAATAAAAATAATAATAATAATTTAAAAAGTGAACACAACACAAAGAATTTGGAAACTGAGATCATTAAGAGAAAATGCCAATGAATTTATCAATGGTCAGTTTGTTAAATGTACTGTGACACCATGAAACTCAGTTGTGCCCCACATTTTCTGATCAAGGAGATTATGGAGCCACAGAGGAAAGAGATCGAAGTTCTATAGTGTGCCTGGGGAGAGTCACATGGAGGAACAACTTTCTCTCAAGCTCTCACAGAGAGCAAACTGGTCAAGCATTGGCCCTGACTCATCCACATGGATGACACAGACAAGGGATCTACAGAATAAGGTACAGGATAACAAGATAAACCCTGAGGGGACTTCACTGACCTCCTCAGAATCAAAAGCTACATCTTTTGGTATATAGGTGTTGATCTATCTCGGTCTTAACCACCCAGCAGAAAAGTATAAAAATGAGGTATATAACATGGCACCATGATAATAATTTGAGCTGTCAATGGCTACAGTCAACAACTTCTTCAGATAACTCATGACTGTGGAATAATGGACTGTGTTGGACCGTGGTGTCGAGTTCAGGCACCTAAATTGGTTTAATGACAATGGAGTGCCCATCTGTGACAAGTCTAGACAAAAAAGGGGATACAAAGGAAGAATCATGTTGTGTGTATAAACAGTACAGTTAGGATAATATATGCTGTGCTTCTGCACAATTCTATGAGAAGCAAGATTTGCACTAATAGTGATTGGACAAGATATTATATTGGCTTCTAGTACTATGGACAAACACTAGGGAGATAACAATGTAGAAAGTATTAATTATTGAATCTGTGATATAATTCAGCTATAAAAAATAAGTGTAGAACTACACTCTTCATTCACTGATTAGAGACATCTGCTATAATAATGCCTGTAAGTATATCGTGTATGCATCTTGTATGACACCAAAACATTATGAAAACATTTTGCGATCTATGAATTTATTGAATCTGTTCTGTTAATTTGTCTTGAAACTGTCTCATTGCTATTTGTTCTTCAATAAAAATAATAATAATAATTAAAAAGGTGAACACAACACAAAGAGTTTGGAAACTGAGATCATTAAGAGAAAATGCCAACAAATGTATCAATGGTCAGTTTGTTAAATGCAAAGCATAAGTGGTTGTCAATTCCAAAGTGGTATATTAATCTACAATAATACCACTGTCATTCATTCATTCAGTCAGTCAGTCAGTCATTCCACATATGTTTATAGGGTGTCCACTCTTTTGGGCAAGTGCTGAAGCAGATTTTTAAAAAACAATAGTGAGTAAGTGATACTGCAATAATTTTTCTCCAGGCCTTTTGCTAGAGCTGCTGATAAATCACTGTTCCTGCTTTCTTTTACAACCACATCACAGATCATGTTGCTAAAAATGCTGTGCATATTTGATGAGGCTTACTCATGAATAAGTCTCTTCACTGCATGAGTAGCTTAAGAGCTTGCCGGAGGAAGCCAATTCAAAACACAAAGCATCAGTACATAAAGCATTCCTACCCTTACAATAACCCAAATACATGTACTTGTACCTCCCAAAACATTATCTGAGGAGTTTGAAGTTTAAAAGGATGACACTTGGCCAGTATACTAGCCACAAAGTTAATTTATGTAAGAGCCAGAGATACATATTTCACACAAAGGAACAAAAGATATAAGAATATTCTCCAGCAATATTCTTCAAACTTTATACAAAAAAAAAATAAAAATACTTGCTAGATCTCCTTCATGGAGATAATGTAAAGATAAAATGAGACAATATACAAGAAGTGCTGTAATCTGTGACTGCAAAGCACTAAAACATAGTGGCTCACTTGGCCACAAAATCAGTCTCTGTTAATTCAGTGTCACTAACCTCTCCATTAAAAATGGTCCAAACACACACAGTAGGACACTTGTGGTTAACCCAAGGTAGAAGCCTATGGTCTATTACTTCTTAAACACAGAGAGTTGGAGACTCGTTGACTACATGAGTCAAGTAAGCAAAGTGAAGGAGCAAAACTAACAACAGCTTTGTGTAGCTGTACAGGTGCTGATTTCCAAAGGGCTTTATCAAGATACATTCCTGCCACTCAAATGGAGATCATATGGTCCATTATTAAAAATTAATCAAGTCAAAGCACAGCTGCAAAAGGTGCTCTCATCCAAGTACTTGACAACAGGAGTCATTTGAGATATTACCCATGGCTTGCAGCCATCTCATACTCACATTTTGGCTGTTCAGTCTAAGTTATCAAATGAAGCAAGGACATCAGGTTATCATTAGTCATCATAACTGCTTAAAATAAGTTACCTGACATTTCCTTACCTATCTTTCTTGTCAAAAGTGTATTTTAAAAAGACCAATAGAAACCAAGCGTTATTACCTATTTGCTTTCCACCAGATGCTCTAATTGTTATGTATCCATTAGTTATATCATATCACATCCAAAAGAAAAATATACCCAAAGTAATGCATAATTAAATGTTTTTGTCTCTTCTTTGTTATTATTTTTAAAAATCTGACTAGAATTTACCTATCGTTCCTTAATCTCTTCCCATGTGTCTTAGTGACTCTTTTCTAATTGGTGGAACAAATACCCAACCCTCAAAATGAAGGAAAGAAAGATTTATTGAGCTCACAGTTAGTAGAGGTTTCAGACCACACTCTGCTGGCTCTAAGGCAGAGTGACACATAGCAGAGAGCAGCCATTCATGGTAGTGGTAACGAGCAGAGAGCAAAGGGAGTGGCAGCAGCGCAGGCAGCTAGCTGGCCTCTGTCCCCTCCTTACATTGTATTCCAAATTACCTTCCCAAGGGCAGGTGCACCATCCACACCCACAATAATCAATTGCAAACTCCAGAAGCACAAATACTGTAAAACCGGTGGGGGGAAGGAGTAACATAAATATCAAATCAAACCCTGCCAGTGAAAGAATACAATGCCCACCTAGGCAATCAGTGCCCTTTTGGTGTCCTGTGTTCTTCAGATTAGAACAGTTCAATAAACAAAGGTAAAGTTTGAATCTATTTCTTGTTTAAATAAGGCAATGTTTCACACATTATCACAGTCATAAAAAATATTTTTGCTAAAGCTATATGCTTACATTTTAATTAGGTACTAAATCCACTAACATAATTATAATAATGAATTATATAAATTTATTAATATTCACTCATTTTTAACCTACAAAATGATAGTTGGTTTTCAATCAACTGAAAATAATGCAATAGCTTTGCTTCTGTCATTCTGTAAAATTATGCATCCATAAAAATTAGCTGTATTGATTCAGATAGGGCTTGCATTGCAGAAGATTAGTAAGAGTTATAATCTCCAGAAATGGGGACCCTCGATAAAAACCTGAAGGAAGGAAGAAGAAAAGGAGCAAGTTTTCTGACTGAGGCTTACTGGAACATACATGCCAGAGAGGGTCTAGCTATGGAAATAAATCATTAGACATAATGCATCCTATGCTGTGAGTTGGGGACATCTGCTTTCAGCTTGTAACAGGGTGTTGAAAGATTCTTTTCTCTTACCTCAGAATTTCAACTGAAGCCAAAAGCTGAGAGTAATAGGTGCCAAACCCCTCCATAGTCTAGAAAGAACTGCCTGATATATCTGCAGAACTTATCAGTTATGCAGCTAAGACCCACTATTCTCACTACCCTGTCTAAGTAATAGAATAGAGATTCTAGAATTCCTAAATGTACTCAGTTAGCTTACCAGTGATTTTCAAACTGAACAGAAGTTGGAAATGTGAGGGGGTGTTTTCTGGAGACATTGCAGATGTTTAATAGGCAAGATGTAGGAATGCTAAATACACTGCAGGGGAAGGAAGAGTCCTGCACAGCAAAGCATTGTCTGACCCAAATTACCAACAGCACTGCCATTAATTAACAGGGGCATAAGGAGACAGTATTAATGCTTTTCTTTTCTCCAGGGATGAGGCTGTTTTCCTATCTCTAAGCCAAATGCTAGAAGAAATTACCAGTGGCTTCAAGAACACTGGTACCAGTTCTCCAGGTAAACTCTGTTCATGAGTAAATTTGCTGATTTGTCTGTCCCTCTGAACATAAAATAAAAGGAAACTAGTTGTGGGGAGGAGGCTGGAAGAAGAAAGTCAGCTGTGCAGCAGTCACTCCTCCCACCCTTGCGTGCCTCTCCTCTGGGTCCATTGGGCTGAGGGAAAACAAGGCAGGCTGAGGCCACGTGGTGAGAGAATGCTCACCTGGCAGTGACATAATTCCTGCTATGTGCCCTCCTTGCAAAGGATGTGGCCAAGCAAGAGAAGTGCAGCCCATTTTTTATATATATCTCCCCCTTCCCCTATTCTTCCTCCTAAACCCTGACCCATAAGAGGAAAAGGATTCCAAGGAGGAAAGGAAGTGCAGAAGGAAAGAATTAACAACCAGGTTCCCATCAAGGTGGGCACCTCCCAAGTCAGGGTCCGTGGGTCTCAGGCCCACTGTGGGAAAAATTTTTTCTCCATTGATGAGACTGACAACTTACAGTATTAACTAAAGCTAGCCCGAAATTCCCCAAGATTTCCACAAGCAGTGATATCTGTCCAAGATATTGTTGAAATGTAAAATATTCAACAGCACGTGTTAGTGGCAAACAAACAACCACCTAGGGGGAAAAAAGGCTTTGTTTTATAGTTACCAAATCTTGACTAACGAGAAATACAGTAATAGTTTTCCTCCATCAAATTATAAAAAGAACTCCACAGGGTGGAATGGAACACTTTACAAAAACTACTGAAAATAATTATCATAATAATAGCTATCTCCAGGGTCAATAATTTCAAGGAAGGAATAGCTCTTAGTTCTTGCAGGTAAGGGACGGGGGAGATGGCTCAATAGAATAAACACTTGCCTGGCAAGTGCAAGGTATTGAGTTCAATCCCCAGTACCACAAAAAAAAAAAAAAAGTTCTTGCTGGTAAACAGGTAATTTACTGATGAATGTAATATTCTCACAGTGTTTGATCATCAGTAAATACTTACCTTCTGCCATCATGTGTCAGGTATTGTTCAGACCACTGAGATACAACAGTGCCCAAGAGACAAAAATCCCTTTCTTCTTGAAGTTCAAAATCTAATGAGAAAAATCAGGTAACAAAACTGTGCAGCATTGTAGAACGAATTTCTTTAAAAGAAAAACTAAATCTGGGAAGGGGAAATCAAGTTTTATATGATGGGGATAATATACTGCTCTTTAAGATAAGGATGCCTCATGAAGTTCATATCTAGACAGTGTCTCAGAGGTGAAGAAGGCACCAAGTCATTCTGGCAGCACATACAATGCCTCTACCTCTGGAGGCTACCGCCATTGCATATGGACACCATAAGCTGTAACCACCACCAAGCCCTAACAATCCTTTCATCTTTGTCTCACTCACTCACTCCACTGCTTAATCCAAGAAGAATGCCTACATGGCCAAATCAGGTTCTGTCACCCCACACTGGCAGCTGCAGACGCATAGAAGGAGGATGGCTTGCAACTATACTCTCCGGAAGCGCCTACTAACTCAGAAAGGACAAAATGTCTTCCACACCATTGTTTTTGAGAACTTACTCTGTGCCCTTAGCTCAATGAGAAGCAACTGTGACTTGCAGACCTTAAATGACTTAGTCTGGCAATGCAAAGTTGAGTAGAAACTCAGAGATAAGTCTTAGCTGATTCCAAAGTCACAAACAAAACCGCTTCTCTTACTGAGCAATGATTTTTTTTTTTTTCTTGTCATTGTGTGAAGGTGGAGGGCAGTATCTGCCCCCAAGGTTAGTGTCAACCACAGGATCCCTTGAAAGCATTTCACACCAAGTCTTATGAGCTTCACTCTCATTTTCCATGCTTTCAGCTTTCTGTGCCTCCTGTTCTCTCTAGAAAGCAGCCAGCTCCTAATCAAGCCAGGTGGCTGCTTTGGCCCTGTAGGCCAGTGTTTCTCAAAATGTGGCCCTTGAACAGCTTGGCAGCATCACTCGGTAATGTGTCGGAAATGCAAAACCTCAGACCACACAATCAGATCCAATAAGTCAAAAACTAGGAGTGTGGGGCTGGCAAGATAGCTCAGCAATCTAAACCCATGCCTAAGCAAGCTTAGACAAGTGCAGGGGACCACGGTTTGATCCCTGGTACCACAGGCCGTGCCAGCCCTGCCCTCAGGGTGGGCTAAGCTGGCAAAAAAAAGAAAAAAGTTAAGGCAGTAATTTCTGTGATAACCCTTCCAGGTAATTCCAATTGGGTGTTTAAGTAACAATACTGTTGGGAGGCTGAGGCTGGAGGATTGCTGTGAGTTCAAGGCCAGTCTGGTATACACAGTAATGTTAAGGCCAGCCTGAACTACAGAGTGAGGAGAGAAGAGTGAGACCCTGTCTCAAAATAAATAGTACAAGAAAAAAGAAACATTACTGGATTGGTCATTCAGCTAATCTAGGTGCTGGGCCTTGTCAGTGTGGTTCTAGACCCATAGACCATTACTTTGTATCTCTCATCAAAACCCACTTGTCTCTTACAGACAACCTGAGAGGCTCCTTCCTGAAGTTTCTCCAACCCAGAACAGGAAAGCATTGCCTTAAAAAGTCATCAAGAATCTGTCGTTAACTATAAGTGCTATATCAAGCTTATAAAACCTTAAATTAAAATAAAACCTCTGTAAAAGCAAAATGTTCACATGTATTTTGACAAAGTAGGACAGTTATTATGATCCCTTCACCTATGATGTCATGTAGAAAAACTATGAATTTACATTTTATATATGGTAACCAAGACACAGGCCATGCTTAACAAATATTTTCATTTTGTGTGTGTGTCTTTATTGTTTTTATTGTGAATATTTATTTTTTCCATAATTTTGTTGAAAAAAATAGCAATGAGACAGTTTCAAATCAAATTAGTAGGACAGTTTCAATAATTAATACAATGCATATTGTTTTCTTAGTGGTTATTTGTTGTACAAGATGCAGACATGATATTCTATCTACAAACACTATTAGAACAGATCCCTCTAAACATTAAATTAACAGAATGTAGCTGTATCTCTATCTTAACTATATTGCACCTACAGATACAAAATGATCATTTAATTGTATCTCCTTTTTTGTTTAGTTTTGTCATTTAAATATTATAGGTGTATGAATTCAATAAAATATTCCAAAATAGTCCAGTAGTCCATAATAATACTGGGTTTTCTGCATGTCTGGCAATGTCAGAAGTTGTTGACTTGAGTTCTTTACAGCTCAGCATAATAATATAGCTTTACTTCTTATACTTCATTTGTATACTTTTCTGCTTGATGGTTAAGATGAAAATAAAGCAAGACAGTATGGTTAAGGTGTTTTGAAACTGTCTGATTGACATTTGTATTTTAATAAAATAAAAATAAATGGAAAAATAAAAAAAGAAAATAAAGCAAGACCTATGTAACAAGAATTGTAGCTTTAACAAATATTTTTAAATGATACTCACTTATAATAGTTGAACCCTAAGTTCTGTATATTAATGAATATCTATCTCTCACAGGGTTCCCAATGGTATAAAATTGGTCCATCGAAACAGAATGGGGAATTGACTAAAAGCAAGGTATTATAAAAATCTTAGTAGCTTTTTATAAATGTAAATTCACACCCTAGGATAAAGTTTCACGCAGTTCTTTTTTAGCAAAGCAAAATGAGACTCCTCAGTTTCCATGGATTTATGATTCTCATGGGTGTTGAGAAAAACATTCTAGTATTCTTCCCCAATAAAATTTTACTTCATAATACTTGATAATATGGCTTGTCTCCTACTTCTTCTCTCTAAATAGCTCCCACATGACTTGCTAGGTTAATTTCTTCATTAGCAACATTTAATTTTTCTTATCATAGGAAATGCATGTTCACTACAAAATGATAAATTAAGCTCCTTATATCATAGTTTGGTATTTTTCATTAATTTTTGAAATTCAACCTTATAATTAGTGGCATTTATTAAAGGACAAAATCATTTTACAAGAGATGCATGATTACAGCTTTGGATTCTAATTCTTTTTCAGCACTGCAGATTGAATCCAGGGCCTACACACTTAGCTTCATCCCTACCCTTTTTATTTTTGTGACAAAGTCTCACTAAGTTTCTTAGGACAGATTCAAACTTATAGTCCTCCTGTCTCAGCCTCCCAAACCACTGTAATCATAGCTGTGTACCACCATGACTGGCTGTTTACCAATATTTAATATCTTACATGCTATATCTCAATGAAAGTTTATAATCAATTCAATAGTTACTTAATAACTATACAACAAATTGAGTCACATTTTGTTAAAACTCTTAAGTTAATAAGTACAACATTTCCTTCCATCTTTCTAAGACTTTATAAAAGTAAACAAGTTTCCTGGATGTTGGCTATGAAAAACATCTAAGAGCACAAAGGAGAAGAGAGTGAAAACCTTAGTGCTTATTTTTTAATAATCCTGAGTTAGCTAAATGATAGCTTGTCTTGCTGTTCACCACCTCCTCCTACTGGAGTGCAATTGATCTTTGAGACTAAGGGAACATCATTCCCTTCCCTACAAGAGCAGTAAGCAGACCGGCGATTCTAATTAGACAAAAATGAAGGAAAGGAGGCAAAAATGAAGTATAACTATTTTTTTACATTTGTGATAAGAAAATGTACATATTGTGTTGAGCACCATAATTTAGATATATCCAAATATACTGTGATAGACAGTGTATTGCTCTTGGTGGAGAATACCTGCTGGGAAAAAAGCTGTTCTACAGGACAGTTTAGAGTAGCAAATAGGGGGCTAGGATTCTTACAGAAAATAAACATTGTTCTACTGCTTACTGAGTGTAACAGAGAGACTCCTAGGGTGACCCCCATTTATTAATTCAAAAATAGCAATACACTGGATTACAAATGTCACTACTAAACTTGCAAAAATAAAATGACGTACATGGATATTCATGGAGAGGAACTTTAATGCACAGTATATTCTTAAATCTATATTTTTAACATAGTTTCAGAAGCAAAAAAAAAAAAAAAAAAAAACTAAGGCTAGTCACATCTGCCAGACAGGGTGGGCAGCTGGAGCAAAGAGCCCACTGCACTGAGGCTTTCCTGGTGAAGGATGTCTCAGCAAGGTACAGACATCAGCCAAGGACTTCCTCACTCTAAACCTAGCCCAGGAGCACTCCTGCCTGACCTTTCAGCAAACTCCATTGCTCTTGGTGGAGAATACCTGCTGGGAAAAAAGCTGTTCTACAGGACAGTTTAGAGTAGCAAATAGGGGGCTAGGATTCTTACAGAAAATAAATATTGTTCTACTGCTTACTGAGTGTAACAGAGAGACTCCTAGGGTGACCCCCAGCCACTGCCACTTCTTATGTTAATGCCTTGTGGCACCTCCTCCTTTTGAGTATGAATATGAAATTTGTCCAAGAAGCCCTTGTGAGTAATCAGACACTGTGCTGTCTTAACAAAGCAAAGTTATAGAGAGATGGAGAGAGAGATAGAAATATGCAACTGTGCATCTCTGTTAGAATGGAGCTTTTCAAAAGTGACTAAATTGTGGGGCTTATAGCTGACTTGCTGTTAGGAGGTAAGTTCTGGTCAGAAGAGGCAAGTTACCAGAGCACGGCTAGAAAAGGTTCAGGTCCCTTCCCACCTCCTTTTTTCACTTTCTGCTTCTTGGCCTCCCTAAGGTGAGCCCTCTGTCGGGCTGTCCTGCTGAATCAGGGATGGAAGAATGCAAAATATAACATGTGTGCTGGAGGCACCAGAGGACCAAGTTGAAGTAGAATTAAAAACCTTGTTGAATATTTTAAACACTTAAATGGATCAAAATTCAAATTAACCAATCAGAATACTACATTACCTCACACCATTGACTATAGGAGGCAAGGGTAATAATATTACCTTTCCCCAAAAGGTAACTCCATTTACAGTGGAAGCCAATGTTCTTTCCTGCTATAATTTGATCTTATACATTGCTCTGTATTATACATTTGTTCTTATACATTGTATTGTACATGAACATATGCATTGTTTTTATACAAGACTTAGCTGTCCAATTGTTTTTAAAATCATCAACACGTTAAATCATCATGAATCATTTTAAAAGGAAAATAAACATTTTAGTCCGTAGTGGAATTTTCCAAGGATTATCAGAAAAGCAATACTTTTATTTAATGAAAATTAAATAGTCATTAGCTTTCACAGGAAAGACTAGAAAGCATGCTATCATTGTGCGAATCAACCATGCATCTTCACTTCTGCAAAGCTCAAGCCACCTTCCAGCTGCTCATATGACGGAGTGAGCGGCGGGGGAGGTCTGTCACGGCCCATTATTAACGCGGCACACTGTGAAACACAGTTTGCAAGGGCCTGGTGCTCTTTCTCTCAAAGTGAGAATTAAATCAAATCGAACTTGCTTTCTCCAAGAATAAATTAAAGAGTAGGTCCCCGTCCCCCCTCTGCTACTTTTAAAAGGTTATGATTTCTCATTACGTGTAATGAGACGGAGAGGGCTTAAGTTAAAACTCTGTTTATCTACATTGTTGGTTAATTACAAAATTAGCTCTCCTCGCTGACCCCTCCAACGGTCTTCGTGGTGGCAGGACGCCATCTAGTGCTGAGCCATCTCAGGACACTTCAAAAGCACAAGCCTGAGGACCTAGAAAGCAACACCTGAGTGTCTACTATACCAATACCATTTGCCTGACCTTTTCTTTTTCTTTTACAATTTCAGAAATTGCATAATGCTTTCACAAGTACAAATTTATGACTTGTGGAAATTATCTTCACTGTCGAATGAAAGAAGGAAAAGCAGCTCCACTGGAAGTTTCCTTAGTAATTTCATCAATATTAAATATGAGTGTGAAGGTAGGCACCCACCTGCTCAGCTGGAGCGGGGTCCTGATTACATTCACTGCACTTATTTCCCTCAACTAAGGGACTGCTTAGCATTTATAAAACACTTTTCATCTTCTAACCACTTTCAGCACCTCTAAGACTACCCCCCTTAACTCCCAGTTGTTACTGCGCTTCGAGATTCCTTCCAGAAGCTTGTGACGGCTGTCTCTGCTGTATGTGTAAACTATGTTCATTCGCCAAAGACAACCTCTCCAAACACATGTCCAGTCAAACCCCTTTGGATTAGTATTTACCTTTTACAGAAAAAAAAAAGAATTCATAATTAATTTAAATTGTGAACAGACTGTACTTTCCCTATTCAAAGATAAGAGGAAAAGTCAGCAGAAAGGTAGACCTCGTGTCATCAATACAGACTTCATTCTCATAATAGGGTTAAGACACTCAGTCCTGAAACCAAGACATTGCATGTCCTTCAAATAAAGATAGAGCGGGAGACAGTAAGGTAGGGAGCACACTAACAAAGGAAGATTTTATAAACTAGGGACCTGATATTTTTATCTAAAAGCTAAGCATTTATCACTCCTAACTTAGCCATCTTTCACAAACCAACTACTTATTATGTTTATTTTTGTTTGTTTGCTTTTTTTTAGGGTCTCACGACACAGCTTGGACTCGTAGTGATCTGCCTGTTTTCAGCCTCTCCAGCGCTGGAATTACAGGCGTATGCAACCACACCCAGAATCGGTGGCCGGCACAGCGCACCTGGGAGGGCGGAGCCGGCACCTGTGCTGCCCGGGGTCCAGCCCTAGTCCCTGAGCTTAGCTAAGCAGGCACTTAATCTGCTGAACTATCTCGCCAGCTCTCTCATTACATTATTTAAATTAGTGGTGTGATTAGGATAAAATAGTAAAGAACGTGTCATTTTAATGAGAAATATATTTTCCCATATGCAATGCAAAACTGAAGATCTTAGCTGAGGTCTTCTTTAAAAGAAAACCAATAAAAAGATTATTTTCTTAATTACAAAGCATGTTTACTGCATAACTTTTATATTATCTGATAAAATATGAATGTTTCAAGAGAACAGGATCACATTAAAATACATCCCAAGAGGAAAAAAGAGGAGCCAAGGAGAGCTGTGGAGGCCAGGATACTAAGCAAAGTTATTCTATGGGCATTTCGTCTTTGGAGGCCAGGACACCTCGGTAAAGGATCTGGCTCCTGCAGACATTCCTTTGTCCGCTTTCATATTCATCTGTCTTCATTCTAAAGATTACCAAAAGCGATACAAATAATAGACATTTTACAACGCACCTTTTATGACTAAAACCTGTTTCACATATCCAATATTTTACGCTTTAAATTTTAAAAAGATTATTCCTTGGCATGTGGGAAGCAGTAAGTTAGAATTAATGTATTACAAACCATTTCCAAGATCCTTTCTGCAGACCTAGGAGGATGTTTTTAGTGATGTCTCAATGCCAGATTTTTAAAAACAAGCTCTAGTTATAGCCACTTTATGTAAGGGAATGCATCACCATTCTGTTACCTAAAGTATTTTAATATATTTTGGGATTTAGGAAAAGAAGACAGTGTGAACTGAAATAAAAATTCTAATAAGCATATTCATTAGGCCAGATTATTTTAGAGAAATCTCTGAACTATTCCATAACAAGAAACTTTATAATTCCCATTAAAAAGAGATTTTTTTTGGTGGGGGGATTGTTGAGGGAAGTAGAGGTGGGGTCCTTCTACCAAGAGCAGTATGTGTCTGTCCTGGAAGGGTTGGAAATTTCAGGTGAGCAAAGAGATCCTCATGCGGACAGAAATGCTGATGCAAGAAACACATAAAGAGGCCCCTAGAGCTCTGTGAAATTAAGCTGAAGCCCTTGGCTGGCATAGGATAGGTGCGCAGTTCCTTGCATTGCATTCGTATGTGGCCAAAGGTTTAGTTTCCTTTCATCTTCCTCATAAAGGTAAATAGCATGTGAAACTTAGATTTGCAATTACTGACATTTTAATTTCTCCTATTTTAAGCAGTTTAAATCATGAAATTTAAATATTCAATCTATTCCAAGTTGGCCTCTTATCATACCTAGTTTGTGTAATCTCTTTGAGATGACGCAGATCCTTTTGCCAAATGTTCAATCTCTCATAATTTTCTTACTCACTTCCTATTTTCCCCTGACAGCTACTGTCTATGGAAGTGGGGCTTGTTGCGCCCTCCTGGCAGCCAGTGGAAGGGGTCCTCGGGTCATCATACCATCCTCTGGCCACTGATTCTTGCAGCAGAGTGGCTGGCCTGACTGACTCCTGAATGCCAATGCTAGGTCTGACTCTTTGGAGGTCATAGGAGAATATCCAGCTCTGAGCTTGTGGTATAACTAATTTATCCCCAGTCTAGAGAGTCTTGTGTGCTGCTAATCTCTGATCTCACTTCAGACACTGTCCGATCACATCAGAGTAAGTCCGTGCTGCCTCCCAGGATGAATGGGAGTTCCCTTATCTCTTGTCTACCATTCCAAACCACAGAGACTCTGAGAGATTGCTTCAGGCCTATCTGTTCTGCTCTCACTTGCAGTGCAGCTAAACCACCACTCATAGTTTACTTGTTAGTGGTGACCATGTTTCCCATACAGCACAACTGAGAAAGTTTACTATTAGTCTGGCCATCTAGGGTTCCCACACACATACCAAGAGAGTTCTGTAATCCTTGATTCCTGATTTACTTGACCTTCCTTCTTCTTGTAAAGAAGGTGGCTTTTCTTCTGTAGATGCTTCCCATCCTTTTCATAACAAATAGAAAACTTGATTACACTTGTTCCACACCCTAAAGTAACCTGGGGGGATTTGAAAACATTTGGCAGGCTGAAAAAACTCATTGTGTTGTTTTTATAACATTAAACTATGATAAATAAAAAAGGCAAGGGTTAGGAAAGTAAATTTTGAATTTGTATAAAACATAAAAGATATTTTTCAGTCTTTTAACAAAAACTAAAATTTAATTCTACATCAATAAATTTTGAATGACTATATCCCTAAATCTGGCACAAGCAATATCTAATCACGTTTTCAATGACAAATTCTTTAAATTTTACACATTCCACACTAATAAGAAACTTTATTATCATAAGTGCATGATAAATTGAAAGCAAATTTTCACACCAACTATTTTACAACCATTTAAAATCTTGAAATATTTTTGAGAAGTTATAATATTTAAAATCATTCCTAATGAATCTATCAGTCTTTGTCTTCTTTCATTGTCAAATGGAATGTTGAAATTTTGTGTGATGCACAGGTGTCTCTAGCTCCTTGTCCCACATCAAGTATTCAAACCAGGAATGGAGTTAAAGTGCAGAATCAACTGTGTTGTTAGAGGAGCCACTCTGTCACTAGTTTTGGCACCACATAAAAGCAATATTGCTGCACATAGGAAAAGTTATCAGATATATAGGAAAAAAGCTCCAACTTATCCCTCAGGAGCCCTCAGTAGGCTTCCTACCTCTGAACCTTCATTACAGTCCTCTGGCTATACCTTAAACTCCTGAGCCCCTGGACAATGACCCTACAGTTTCGGAGTTCATGTGTGTATGGATAACAAACAGTTCACCTACCAGCTAGCTTCACACATTGAGACCAGTTGTAGAACATCGCATGTGCCATGTACAGAAAGAATATCCAGTTCCATTCTACTCAAGTCTATGAAAAATTACTCATTTCCAGAGGCTCAGAGCCAGGGGCTACAGCTACCAGCCAAAAGGTATAATAACTACAGACATGTCTTTACTTTTCTGCAGATCAAGGGTCAAAATAAACCTCTAATCCACTGATGGCACACAGCGTGGGAAGCTCTGTACCATTTTGTTATTGACTCCTTCTTGGACATGAAGGCTTGAGACATATATAACAAAAGTGCCTAAAGAATCTTTTAAACAGTATAGTGAAAGTTATATAAGCTAAGGCCTCTGTACTCTGTTCTCAGCCTTTTAAAGAAATAGCAAAAAGTTTTCTATTTAAAAAAATAAAACTTGGCTTTTAAGCCTATTGTCTTGCTTCTAAATACTATTTTGAGTTTTACAAGCTAAATATTGATGCAAGCTAAATGCATATTGTTTCTCACATGCATTCTAAGAGTTCTAGGGAATGAAATTGCAGTTCAGTGGTAGAATGCTTGCATAGCAGATGTGAAGCTTGAGTTTGATCCCAGGAACTCAAAAAAACTCACAAGCTCAAATCTGTGGTCTAGAGAAAGTCATATGCCCTGATCATGGAGGTGAAATACATAGAAGTAAAAAAGAAAAAAGGCTTTTTCCATATAGTGATTTTGAGTCATAGACAGTCAGTCCCTCCAACAGGTAGCCTCAACCTACTTCTTCTACATCTCTCCCTACTCTTCTCCACACCAAAATGTCAATCCAGTCAACAAAGCATTCCTTAAGCAGCCAAATCTTTTGCTTGTGCCATTCACTGTGCTTGGAAAGCCCTTTCATTCCTGTCTCTATCCATTAAAAAAAGAAACTATCCATTTCCTTCAAAATGTATTACTCACTGGCCACTCATCTTATTTGCTCTGCACTAAACTTGATAGATCTCCTTCACTTCAGAAGTTCTACAACATTTGCACATCTCTTTCATTCTCTTACTTTACCTTGTACCAAAGTGAACTATATAGGCTTTTACCTGTACTATTGTTTGGTACATAAGCCCCTTGAAAAGAGGGATGATCACTGAGTACCTTTGTATCTACTCAATACTCATGAACTTATGAGTAAAATGGTTAGGCTGGCAGTGTGATTTACAGTTAGGTTTAGCTACACACAAAGAAAGATAATGATTGTATTCTTCCTTGAAAGAGAAATCCAAATATATGGTGGTTTACAGTCAGGTAAACAGAGTAGGGATTTCTGCTCCATGAAGTTGTCAGGGACCCAGGCCCCTCATGGCTTCCTGCCCTGCCATCCTTTAAACCTAACGTATTCTCAATGATAATGTGAGACTGCTACGATTGTCATGTTTGAATTATATGTAGCAAGGAGAAAAATAGAAGGAGCAAAAAAAAAGTCTCCAAACATTATACCATACAAAAAAAAAAAAAAAAATTAAAGGATAACAAGCCAACACACACACACACACACACACACTGTAATGAAAGAGAAGAAACTACCACAGGCAACTCCTACGATGGTTTTGGCTTTGATTCTTCTAATCCAAATACAGAACAAATAGAAGACTGTTTGCAGCAAGAAGTCCTTACTTATGGAGGAGCCTTTTTCAGCAGCATAAGCATTCAAAAGAAAAGCAGAGATCTGAGATTGTTGAGTGACCATGAGAACTACCCATTTCTTCTCACAGCAGAAACTGCACACTGGTGATTTAGGATGAACCAGAGGAAATCTGAAACTTTTACTTATTCAAGGCCTTAGAATGCATCCATAGCCTACAATGGGCAAATGCACAATATGAGCAAGCTGGAGTTACACTAGGTAGCTCCACGGACTCCAGTATATTCTAAAAAGCACTCAAGTCTCCTCTGATCTAACCTATGGGAGGATCACGACAGCAGAAAAAGCCCAAAGACATGAACAAGCCTCAATGTCAATCCAATCAGGAAAAACATGTTCATCTAGAATTTCCATTTAACTCCATTTGGGAAAGGCCGTGTTTGAAAGAGATCAGCAAACATAAAATACAGTGAGAGAGATAGCAGGAGAGCCAGTCTACCTGAAAGAAGTAGGTACCAATAGAAACCAATGGAACCAAAGATAAGATCCCACTTCTACATGGGTACTAGAAGATACCCCAAAATATAGATGTAACTTCCCTACAAAAGGTTTGGGACAACTCAAATGAGGCTCAAATTAAATATTAAATTATATTTTAAAAATAGATATAATTTTACATAAAACCATGTCTTTCAAAACCAGCCCCCTACTACCAATCCTGAAAGAAACTGTGATTCTTTCCTCCAAAAAAGTGAATGATAATGTGATAATGATTCTGAGCTGGGAAGGTTTTACAAATTGATTTTAGATATTTACTTTCCTGATAGGGTGGATGTCACAGAAAGATGATCTTGGCAGATGACCTTTGCAGGTAGAGTGGTGACATCTTGAAGGTAAAAAAGAACCTCCTGAGAAAAAAAGATCTGGTGTACATAAATAATTCCCACCCTTGTCTTTCTGTGGATTTTTTTTCTATTATGTTGTTATCATTTGTTGGGAGCCAGAAAAGCTGGAAAATCAGTCAAAGATATGTAGGCTGGACTAGGCTTCAGTGCCTAAAATACCGAGATTAACATCCTGTCCAGTTAAGGTTGGCTATTACTCACTGGGCAACCTTGTGTCACATGTTACTAACTTTGAAAAGGTATAAATAAATGTTCTTTTTGTTTTGTGGGTGGGTTTGTCTGGCCAACCAGGCAGACCAGCCACCAACTAACCCAGCTTTTGACTTCTTGTCTGTCCTTTTCTCATTCCAGCCACCATTTCTCACTGGATAGAACCAATCATACTGAGACCAATGGATCCCTACAATCATTACTTAATATAAAAGTGCTAACTCTTTAGTATACTTAGTATACTGGAAAAAAGTAAAATCTTGATGACATAAGAAAAGGAGATGCCTTGAATACTATTTACAGAAAGTTAAGGTTTTTTTTTTATTTTTAGAGTGCATTTCAGTATTACTACTTTCTAAACTTGTAAGAAGAAATAATATCAAATAGAATGCACTGGCCCTGCCAATCCCATCTTACCTAGATAGGCAGCTGTACACTAATTGCTTCCAACAATTCCACACTGATTTCTTTCAGTGTTTTAGAAACATATTCATTCATCATTTTTTTCTAAATAGTTAAAAACTTTCTTGGATTTGATTTGATTTGATCTTTTGTTATCCAGATGATAGGACACCTGCAGGAATATTTAACACTATTGAATGGTTACTTCCTGCTGGAGAGTTTCAAGCACTTCTATAACTTTATACACTAACTCCAAAGGATGTAGGGAAACATGTGTTGTTCTCTGGAACATCTCATTTTTGGAGAATATCATTGACATGCTTAGCAAGGAACATACTGCCTTCAAGGGACAGTTGTTCTTCTACCTTTTCCCAAAAAAAATTGGATAAGTATGTTTCATGTGAAGCAGACATATTCAACCAGAGAGATGTTAATTTAAAGCTACAAAATATTGACAATAAAAAGAAATCTTGAGGGGCCAGGGAAATGGCTCAGTAGAATAAGCACTTCCTTGGCAAGTGCAAGGGCCTGATTTCAATCCATGGTTCCACAAAAAAATAAATAAATAAATCCTGAAATTTATTTCACTAGGACATGAGACCTTTAAAAATCATCCTCCAAAAAACTATGAAGTGAATGTGTGTTTTTCTCTACTGCCTACCAAAAATCTTTAAAATAAAAGTAAAGAAATAAAGAAGTTAAATAAAAAATACAAATGGACAATAAAACTAGAATAATACAAAGGTGAATGATGCCAAGAACATTCTAGAACTTGGAAAACAGAGCAATGAGTGGCCCCTGGCTGCTCTGCTTATCCGTAATTGTGTAACAAACTATTCCAAAATTTAACAACTGAAAATGATTATTGCTTTACACTCATTGTCTTATATACTGTCTTTTTTTTTATATTTAAGTTTATTGGTACAATTTAAGTATACATAATGACCACATTTCTTTTCTATTTCTTTTCTTTTTCTTTTTTTTTTTTTTTTTTTTTTGGTGGTACCAGTCTAGGGATTGAACTCAGGACCTTGGGACTTTGTGCTTGCCAGGCAAGTGCTTATCCTACTAAGCTATCTCCCCAGCTAACCACATTTCGTATAAGGAGTTTGTATCTGTACATAATAAATCTTGAATCTTGATTCCTCTTTCCCCATCCCCCATCTCCATCCTCTCCTTTCAGTCATCTTCCTCCTCACTCCCCATTCACAAAGCTTGGATTTCATTTTATCTTTCTTTTCTCATTTCTTATCTTTTCCTCCTTCCCTCCCTCCCTATTTTCGCTTTTTCTTTTGAACAGCTTCTTCCTATTTCACAATATCTATTGTACATCTTATTATTTATATTTTCAGTTTATCACACCAGGGAGATAATGTAATATTTACACCTGTGTCCTATTTAGCTCACTTATGATTA
This sequence comes from Ctenomys sociabilis, assembly GCA_004027165.1. Taxonomy (NCBI): domain Eukaryota; kingdom Metazoa; phylum Chordata; class Mammalia; order Rodentia; family Ctenomyidae; genus Ctenomys; species Ctenomys sociabilis. Next base: position 18,571 of record PVKA01006599.1, on the reverse strand, counting down.
TGGTATCACTGTTCATCCATTTCACTATAAATGTCTTGATTTTATCTATCTTTATGGATGAATAATACTCCAATATATTTTTAAAAACCACATCTTTTTTATCTATCCATTGGTTGATGGGTATTGGGCTGCTTGTAAGACACCTATTCTCTCCTTGCTGAGCTACAATAGCTAACACCCACAATTAAAAAGTGGAGAGGCTTATTTTGGTCTCACCGTTTGTAGAGCTTCCAGCCCACATTTGGCTGGTCTAAGGCAAGGCAACACCATGGAGGACCCTGGAAGAGGAGAAACAGCTCCAGTGTCAGAAGCAGAGAGAAATCAAGGCAGGGGATGAGGAGCTACACCCTTTGTCTCAGTTACTGTTCTCACATTGCTCAGATAAATATCCAACACCCAAAATGAAGGAAGGAAAGGCTTAGATAGCTCATAATGAATGGAGGTTTCAGACCATACTCATCTGTTTCCAAGGCACATGGCACATGGCAGAAAGCAGCCATTTATGGTGGTGGCAAAGAGCAGAGAGCAGAGGAAGGAGTAGCAAGCAGCAACAATGGCTATTGAAAGCAAGTCTCTCTTCTCCTTATATTGCCTTCAGGCTATCTGCACCAGGCTCAGTGTTGAACTCACACCCATAATCTCAGAAGTACTCAAGACTTTTAGAGTATGAATTAATCACAAACTCTAGAACAATACCCATTGACTGCATGAGGTTTTAAGGGTACACCTAGACATAAACCACAACATACTTCCAGGCCATGCGCCCAATGACCCACCTCTTCTAACCAAGCCCCACCTTCCAACATCACATATGGCTATAAACTCATCAATGCACTAACTCACTGACACATCATGGTGATCTAACCATCTCCCAATATTCCCATCTATAAGTGCATGAGGCTTTGTGGAAAGAAACATCTAGATACAAAACATAACACAAACTAAAACTTGACCCAGCTCTATCACCATGCACTAAGCTAAAGTCAAAATGAATTAAAGATCTAAACATTAAAACAGAAACATTTGATCTCCTGGAAGAGAAACTAGGAGGAACTCTTGAAGTCAAAAGTTCATGAATAAACATATATTCACACAAGAAACACTTGAAAGAATCAACAACTGGGATCAACTCTTCTTGAGTTTCTACACGTCAAAAGAAATTGTCAACAAAGTGAAAAGAAAACCCACAATTTTTGAAAAAATTCTGACTAATAAGCAATTAGACAAAGGTCTGCTCTGTAGAATTTACAAAGAACTAAGATATATCAGGGCCCTCAAATTTAAAGACCCAATTCAGAAATGGGCATCTGAGATGAATACACACTTCTCAGAGGATGATATTAAAGAAGCAAATAAATATATGAAAAAATGCTCCACATCGCTAGCCATCCCTGAAATGCAAATGAAAACAACACTGAGATACCATCTCACTCCAGAAAGAATAGCTATCATAAAGAAATCAACCAAGAACGAATGTTAAAGAGGATGTGAGTAAAAGGGAACACTTCTCCACCATTGGTGGGAATATAGACTGATACAACCATTGTGGAGATCAGTGTGGAGACTCCTCACAATAGTAGGACTAGAAATACCATTCAAGCTAGCTATCCCTGTACTGAGAATTTTCCCAGAGGAACTTAAAACATCATATCATAGGGATAATGTGTACCTATGTTTATAGAAGCACAATTTGTGATAGCAAAATCTTGGAAACAACCAAGATGTCCATCACATAAGGAATGGTTGAAAAAGATGTGTTATTTCTACATAATGGACCATTCTCAGCTATAAAGAATGATAACCTTGAAGCATTTATATTGAAGTGGATGCCACTTGAGCATATACTCATAAGTGAAATAAACCAGACACACATGTGCAAGTATTGTATAGTCTCCTTAGTATAAGAAGTCAGAAGAAGAAATACAAATAGAAATGAACAACTAAAGACAATTGAGTCTGATAGTTAGGCCAAACTGAACAGCATATGCTGCAGGGTCCTAAGCAGCTTTTCTTCTGGATGGTTAACAACCTAAGTGTACAGATCAAAATTGGAGAAATAGAAGAGCCGCAAGGCCAGCCAACATTTTGGCCCTAGTCTTTCAAGGTCAACGAAGACTCAGGGCATAGGAGAACCTGTACTGTAACATCATGAAACCCAATTGTGCTCCAAATTTACTAATCAAGGAGATCATAGACCCACAGAGGAAAGAAACTGATGGTCTTTAGTGTACCTGGGGAGAGTCACATGGAGAGAAAACTTTCTCTCAGTCTCTCACAGAGAGCAAACTGGTCAAGCACTGGCCGTGACTCATCCGCATGGATGACACAAAGGATCTACAGAGTAAGGTACAGGATTACAAGATAAACCCTGAAGGGACTTCACTGAACTCATCAAAAACAAAAGCTGCATCTTTTGGTATATAGATCTTGCTCTGTCTCGGTCTTAACCATCCAGCATAAAAATGAGGTATATAATGTGGGGCCATGATAATGGGTTGAACTGTGTATGGCTGCAGTCAACAACTTCTTCATATAACTCATTATTATTGTGGAATGCTGGACTGTGTTGGATTGTGTCGCCGAGGTCAGGCACTTAAGTTGGTTTAATGACAATGGAGTGTCCATCTTTGATAGGTCTAGACAAAAAAAGAGGCATACAAAAGAAGAAGCATGATGTGTGTGTATAAACAGTACAGTTAGGATAAATATGCTGTGCTTCTGCATAATTCTATGAGAAGCAAGATTTGCACTAATAGTGGTTGGACAAGATATTATGTCAGCTTCTAGTACTGTGGACAGCCACTAGGAAGATAACAAGGTAGAAAGTATTAATTATTGAATCTGTGATAAAGTTCAGCTATAAAAAAATAAGATATGTAAACAGCTACACTCTCTTAATTCACTAATTAGAGACATCTGCTATAATAATGTCTGTAAGCATAACATTATGTATGCACCTTGTACAATACAAAAGTTTACAGTGTATTAATTTATCACATCTGTCCTGTTAATTTGTCTTAAAACTGTCTCATTGCTATTTGTTCTTCAATAAAATAAATAAATAATAAAATAAAATAAAACATAACACTCACAAATTCTGTAAATCAGAAGCTTGGAAAGGACATAGCAGGGATATCTTGTTTTTCCTTAGTGTTAAAGCCTTAAACTGGAAAGCTTCATAATTTAGCATAACTCAACACCTAAGAACCAAAATCATCTGAAGGCCTAGTCATTCATATGTCTGATGGATAATGCTAGCTTCTGACTTGAATCTCAGTTTGGGCTATTGCTTACACATGATCTTCTTATGTAGTCTGGGATTCTTCTGAATCTGGCAGCCTAGGACTTTCAACATATCCTCTTAGGGATCCAAAAATGCATGTCCCAAGAGAATACATAGAGGATGTATCAACTATTCTTATTTTAATCTTGAAAGGCACTCATAATCAACCAGTCACTGGCTCAGTGGACGTTTAAGCAGCAAGAACACAGACCGACACCTATCACTTGAAAGAATGTCAAAGAACTTACATACATGTTCTAGAGCCAGTATACTGATGTACCAGAAAGGGAAAAGCTAGAATTTTGGAATTTATAAAGAAGGATACAAAAGGAAACAAGGCAATTTGTGTACTAGAACTCCAATGTCTACTAGACTCCTATGTGTCAGGAATTAAGCATATCTGATATCAAGGTGAAGGTGTACAAGTGCAAGAACAGAGATTAAGACTGGAACAAAAGTGTCATGAACCTCTTTAAAATGAGCACGTAAACTCCCAGATTCTTCCCCAAGCTTGCACAGACAGGCTACCAGCCCAATCTCATCACAGCAAAAGGAGAGAGGAGTGCTTTCCTAGAGAAACAGTGTACAGTCCCCAAGATATTTTCAGAGATCTACAAAGACAAAATTGTGCTCATAATATCAGACTATTTCTTTCTTTTTAACTTTGTTAGTTTATAGGGAACTTCTCCAAAGAATATACACAGAGAAGATATGAAGATCCAGTTGCCTTCTATTAAGCTAGAGAGCAAAAAAAGACTTGCAAAATTGTAAAACAAGACTATTTTTCTCTTATTTTTTGTTTTCTTTTGGAAAACATCTTCAGCATGTCAAAGAGTGCTGCTTTTATTTTGTTGTACTGCTTGACTTTTTGTTAATTCTGTGTATACATTACTTTTTTAATATAGTGCTAGGGACTGATCCCAGAGGCACCCTGCAAGTGAGCTACATTCCCATCTGTTTCTGAGATAGGGTCTCACTATGCCTAGGAAGACTTTGATCTTGTGATCTTTCTACCTTAGCTTCCCCGGCAGCTGAGATTGTAGTCACATGTTACCATATCTTTCTATGCATTACACTAATAGATTAAAAATCTGAAACGAAAACCTCACCATTTTCAACCTAATGAACTAACAGACGTAGGCATTAATCATCAATGTTACAAAAGGGAAGACAGACAGACAGACTATGGATTTTTTCTGACAGAACCACTTCAGAAGTAGCCTTATCCCCAGGTCTAGTTCAACTCTGAATCAGAATCTGATAGGACTCTAGATCCCAGTCATTATCAATTTAGAAGAAACACTGGTATTTTTTTAGGACAGGGTATATGAGGTCTCACTACCCAGATTGTACTCATAGTGATCCTCCTGTTTACAGCCTCCCAAGTGCTGGGGTTACAGGCACATGCTACCATGCCCAGTCTCAATTGCTGTCTCAGAGCACCCTAGGGGCAGGGCTCACATGGTAGGCCCAGGGATCAAACTCCCATCCCCTGCATCTAAGCAGACCTCACAGGTATTATAATCAGCAAAAACTACAGATCTAACAGATGAGTTGTTTTGTTTTCTTTTGTTTTTGTACCCAGAGCCTTCACACTGAACTACATGGTTGGTCAGTGCTTTTTTTTTTTTTTTTTTTTTTGAGTGAGGACTCACAAAGTGGTTAGGTTACCCACGCTTAGCTCAAACTTGCAGCCCTTCAACCTCCCAGGGTGCTGAGATCAGGGGTGTGTGCCATTATCAATCTTTAATTGAAAAAGAAGTGATGGGAGACGTACAGGAGAACAAAGTGCCATAAGGAACACTGGCACATTCCCAGTCACTAGCAATGAGCTTGCAACCAGACTTCTGATCCAAATAACCAAAAAGGAAACTCTTATTTCAGTGCTTATCCAGAATCAAAGATGCCCTTATGTTAAAATTTCAATGTGATGAGAGGTTAGCATATTTTACTTTTAGATAGTTTATTATTCAGGAAGAGCAACTTCTACAGGAAATGCCCACATATGTGTACCTAAGAGCTAAACCATGTGGTCCCCAGTATGGTTGTTTTGATAAATCCATTCTACATTATAGAGGCACTGTCAGTGCTTGTCATCTAACTAATCATCACATAGGGACAGATTTCATTATTTGCAGGGCTGGCTGCCAAGGGAAAATTCCATAACAAAAAGGGAAAATCTCTCAAAGATAATTTTGGATTACTCCTTAAGATCAGCAAAACTAAAATAAAAAAAATTTTATCCACAAAAATAAACTATTATAAATCTCAGTTCCTAATAATTAACATTTAGCTTTGAGATGGAATCAAACATTCAGTGCAGGCAGTCAATACATGATATGCCCTGACCAGGCCCATCAGTTTTGGAATTAGCATCTGACACTGTCACTGCCAATAAAGCTTCAGGAGACTTTTGCTGCAGTTTCCGGGACAAAGGCAGAAGTTCTAAGCACCTGAGATCCGGTCAAGACAAAAAGTTACCATTCTGATCTCTATGTCACTCCCCTTTTATCAGGTGGGAGAGACCAGTTGCTCCTTTTAGCACAACTGAAAAAGTCCTACATGATATAAAAATAAAAGATATATGACACTAAGGGTTTTACTTTAGCAAACAATGTCCAGTCAAACTTTTAACCCTGCCCAGCTTCCCACAATGAGAACCTGAATCACAAAGCTACCTAATGGCTATTATGCATTTGTAGACACACGACATAATGTTCCTGTAACAGCAGGTGCTAATATGAGGGATAAAGTTGATAAATGCTAGCTTCTTCCTACAAATGCATAAAAGTAGACTGAAGAACTTTGAACTTGAACATAAGTGAAAAGATACAGCGACAAAGAACTTCTACAAAAGCTGTGGTTCTCAAACTTTACTGGAATAACTTGTGGGGATTTTCAAAAGCTGGTGGTACTGAGTTTTCATGCTTGGTTGGTTATCAATTTAGTTGGCATGTTGTGCTATCTGGACATGGGAGTTTTCTGAGGACTATTGTGTAAGTAGTTTGGGAATCACTGTCTCAAAGAGTATTTACTCAAGAAAATATTTTTAAGGACATTAATTTTAGTAAGTGATCTGAATGCTGTCCCCCTCAAAAATATGCCAATGTCCTATTTGTAAAGACTTATTTGGAAAATCTTTACAAATGAAGTACAATTAATCTTCTCATCCTTTTGAAATGAGAGGATTTTCCTGGATTATTTTAGTGGACCTAAATCCAGTGGCAACTGTTCTTATAAGAAAGTCAGACTGACACAGAGAAGAAAATCCATATGACTCTAGAAGCAGTTTGTAATAATATGCTAACAGCCTTACAATGCCAATTGCCACCAAGAATTTGGAAAAAGCAAGGACTGGAATTTCTCCTACAGGATCTGAAAGGAAGGTGCCTCTGCTAACACCTTCATTTTGGACTTCTGGTTTACACAATGATGAAGGAAATTCCATCAATTTAAACCATCCAGTTTGTGTTGTTATGGCAACTACAGAAGATTAGCACACTGAAGTTGTGGCCCTGCAGTGAGGCTCCAACTTGCTGCAAGGTATTATGGTGCATTGTGGGAAGAAAGAGCAAGAGACAAATAGCAATGCAATGGGGATCTGGGATGGCCACTTCTTCAGGGGAAATAAAAGGCCACAAGACAGCCAGAACTATAGCATTCATTGATCAAATTTAGATTACGCAAAATAGTGAGGGGATTATCAGATGAGTCAGAGGGTGGTGGTGATATTATGCTAATGAAGACCTTACACTTATGCTTATGTTGATGTGGACTATTTCTGCTGATTTAGAGGGCCGTGGTGATCTTAAATTCATGAGGATCTTATATTGGCTAGGATGGTGGGAAGAGATTGCAGGTGAGTAAGGAGTTGGTCTTTTTCCCCAGGTAAAACCTTTTATATCACTAATTCATTCTCATGGAACCAGTTTGTCTTCAACTGATATAATCTTTTGCTAAGGTGTCAGTACCACAGGACTCTTGAGGCCTCACCTGTGACTAGTAGCACACAGAGTTATGTTTCTGCACCTCATAGCCAACTCACAATCAAGGACTATGTCTTGGAGAAGCCCTAATCACAACTTAGTATGAAATGATTTTTCCCCCAGAAATTAGTTATCATTCTTTAGGACCACATAATATCCCATCGAACATATTTAATAAATGCAAAGCAATTAAAATTATCCCATGCATCATATTATCTGACCATAGTGTAAAGAAATTGGAAATCAACAACAAAAGAAATGACAAAAACTACATAGTACCTGTAAATTAAATATCTTCATGAACACCCAATGGGTCACAGACAAAATTTAAAAACAAATTCAACAATATCTATAATTATGGTAATGCCAATACAAAATACTAAAATTTATGGGATGCAATGAGAGAATTCCAAAGAGAGAAATATTTTTAATAACTTTATTGAGAAACAAATAGCAATAAGACAGTTTCAAAACCAATTACTAGGACAGTTTCAATAATAAACACATTGCATATTGTTGTCTTAGTGCTTATTCATTGTATAAGATGCAGACATGATATCCTGTGCACAAACACTATTAGAACAAATCTTTTTATTCGTTGAATTAAAAGAATGCAGCTAAGGGCCGGTGGTATAGCTCAGCACACCAAGCGCTTGCTTAGGTAAGCACAGAGGCCAGGGTTCAATTCCTGCTTCCACATGCCGCGCTGGCCCCACCTTTGGGTGTGCTGAGCTGGCGATGGAGTCTGGGTGTGGTGGCGTGCGCCTGTAATCCCAGCCCTAGGGAGGCAGGAAGCAGGAGGATCACTGTGAATGTGGGCTGCATAATGAGACCCTGTCACAAAAAAAAAAAAAAAAAACCCTAAAAAAAAAAAATGCAGCTGTATATCTATCCTATTTTTAATATACAGATACAAAAATGGTCATTTATTTGTATCCCCTTTTTTTGTTTAGTTTTGTCAGAGAAGGGTATTGTCATTTAAATATTGTAGGTGAGTGAATTCAGCAAAATGTTCCAATATAGTCCAGTAGTCCATAATAGTAGTGAGTTTTCTGTAAGACTGGCAATGTCAGAAGTTGTTGACTTGAGCCTTTCACAGCTCAGCATATTAATATGGCTTTACTTTATGTACCTCGTTTTTATACTTTTCTGCAGATGGTTAAGACCAAGATAAAACAAGACATATATAACAAGAAATGTAACTTTTGTGTCTGATAATATCAGTCGAATCCCATCAGGATTTACACTGTCACCCTGTACCACTGTTTGTAGATCTTTTGTCAGTGTCAGCCAGGTAGATAAGTCATGGCCATTGCTTGACCAATTTGCTCTCTGTAAAAGCCTGAGAGAATGTTTTCTCTCCATGTGACTCTCCTCAGGCACACTCTACATCATTGAACGTTGGCTCCATAATCATCTTGATCAGAAAATTTGGGACACACCTGAGTTACATGTTACAGTACAGATTATCCTATGTCCTGAGTCTTCATTGACCTTGAAAGGCTAGGGCTAAAATATTAGCTGTCCTTGCAGCCCTTCTTTTTCTCTAATTTTTGGTCTGTAAACTAAGGTTGTTAACCCTCAAGAAGAAAAGCTTATTATTACCCTACAACATATGCAGATGGGTTTAACCTAACTATTTGTCTGAATATCAAACATCTTAGGCATGGAACAGGATGTGTAATGTAGGGGTACAAATTCCAAATGATGAATATGATCATTATGTATGTCTAGATATTAAAACCTATAAAAATGAGGAAAAAAATAAAATATTTCCCTTGGGAAATGAAATAAATCAGACCCACACGTGCAAACATCATATTATCTCACTAGTGTGAGAACCTGAAAGGGTAATGAAAATCTAAAAGGTATAACAAATACCATGAAAACAAAAGAAAATATTCAATGGGAAGGAAAAACTGGGATGAAGAAAAGGGCAAAACAAAGAAGGGAAAAAGATATATTTAGATATATATGCAGAATGGTTTGGATAATTGTATTGTCCATTTCGCCTAGTCTTTTGAAAGGGGTAATTACTCCTTAAGTTTTTTTCAAACTCTGATTTTTTTCTTTCCTCTTTTGAATTTCTTATAACTTCTTTGCTATTGTTTTGTTTTCTTTTTCTTCTTTAAATAATTATTATACATTTATATCTAGTAATCTGAACAACTAATTTGAAGATACCATCATGTAATACAGCAAACACTAAATTTCTACTACTTTGTTTAGTGAAATCTTGTATCATTTATAATGCTACTTTTTCTGTCACCATTTTGTATTCTTTAAAAAAAAATAAAAAGAGAAAAAAAAAACACTTTTTTCTTTTCTTTTGCTTGCTAAAGTAGCAAACAGAAACACAGTGTTATGTTTTTGTTTTGTTTTGTTTTGCTTTGTTTTCTTTTGTTCTGTTTTCGGAACCAGGGATTGAACTCAGGCCCTTGCCCTTGCCAGGCAAGCACTTATTCTACTGAGCCATCTCCCAGGCCACAGTGTTATTTTTGACAGAGGTAAATTTATTATGAATAAATTTCCACTTAACTATGGAAGGCAGCTATGCTCACCATTATACCACCAATGCTCCATTTAACTATGTAGGTGACAAACTGAGGGAATTCATCACCTTTAGAAGACAAACCATTCCAGTGGATTTTTTATCAAAGATGTAGACAAATTCATGAACAAGAAATATGTCTCAGCTTCCAGTTCCAGTACTTGGCAGCAGTGGCATACAGTGCAGTTATAGCCAAGTCCAAGAACCACACCACACACAACCTGTCCTGAAAAATGGCACAGAAATGACATCAAGAAACCTCAGTCAGAAAAATACTAATCTCTGAAGGAGGTATATCCCAAGTTCCTTAGGAACATGCATTTTGTGAAAAAGCACAAGAAGGGCTTTAAGAAGATGCAAGTAAATAATACCAAGGCCATGAATGCATGTGCCAAGGCTGTCAAGGCCCTAGTCAAGCCCAATGAAGGCAAGCCCAAAATCATTCCAAAGGGCTCATTCAGCTTACCTACATGGCCCACCCCAAGCTTACCAACATTTCCAGGGATCACAGGCCTTGCCAGCCAAAGGCCCAGGCTCCAGTTTCTGCTCCATCCAAGGACCAGGCTCCAGCTTCTGCTCAAACCAAGGACCAGCCTCCAACTTTTGCTCCATCCAAGGCCCAAGCTCAAGCTTCTGCTCCAGCCCAGACTCCCAGTGGTATCCAGGCCCCCAAAGGTGCTCATGCCCCCATGAAGGCTCCACAATAAAAACCTCTTATCTATTGATGTAAAAACAGAAGAACTGGGTGTCATATGTGAAGGGCTGGTTGTCCTCCTGTGTTCTTTATACAAATAAACCTGAGGCAGGATTTTAAGAAAGAAAGAAATGTGTTTTAGTCAGCTCATGTTGTCATAACAAAGAAGTACATAAACAACAGAAGTTTATTGTCATGGTTCTGGAAGCTGGAAGTCTGAGATCCTGGCCAGATAATGGCTTTTACATGGCTTCCTTTTCTTAAATACTCACCCGGCTGTAAATTTTTCACCTTGAACTCAAGACAATAGAGAAAATATTCATTTTATATCTTGTTTAGCTCTCTTCAGATCCTGGACCCAAGCACAGAAATAAAAACATCTTGTCAAGTGATTTGTCCTTTACAGTCTGTAACGCAGAGCTCCTAGCCAGGATCATGCGGGTGACAGATGTAACTAGATTTCTACAGGGACTTCCAGGCTGGGAAGACACACATGTTTTTTTCAGTTGCTTTCACTTACCACATTGCCCTCAGGTGGCATGTAGTTGTGGAAAAGGAATGTGGAGTAGAGAAAGAGAGTCTGAAATCTGGGATCTAAGTAGTATTTTGCTTCTCTGACTTCTGTATCAATCTCCCTGGTTTATCTGATTGGCTTCTACATTTTACCGACAACTTGTGGTTTAGTCTCTTGTTTATTGGAGGCCTGATAGCACCCACTGTCTTGCTCAGCCCCTGGAAGATTGGTAGGTCTCCTCTATGATCCTAGTCTAGGAGTTTGGCCATGTGGCCTGCAACAGTACTTTGATTTCTTCCTTCCAAACTCCACAACCTAGAACAAACCCCTAGCTAAAATCTTGATCAAATTCTTTGTCCTTCTGTGAAAGGAGAGGGGAAGTTTCTGGGCTTCTCTGAGAACCAATTAACTCATCAAACACACATAGATGAAAAAAACTAAGCTTAGCCATCCCTTTTGTGCCAAAAACCACAGAGATAGCAAGTTTAATTTGATGTGACTTCCACCAAAAATTGTGAGCAATTTAAACATAATCTGATTTTTCCTCACCATAGACTCCCACCAAGGATACCTCTCCTTGCCCTCACCATCTCCTCAGGTGGCTTATTTTAGCCCAGATCAAAGAAGTTGGGATGGTTCTTCTCTTCCTCCCAATCTAGTCCTTCTTTATCCCACAATCTCTCAGGACAAGAGGGTTTTATTTCATCAATTCTTTGCTGATTGATTTATCTTTTTCACCTTTATAGAAGAAATGTGATTTAAATTATCCCTGTTTGGTAAATTTGAGGAAGGAGAACAGTGTCTCATCCTCAAGACTACCTTGCATGGCCATTGCTTTAATGCAAAGTCTTGTCTGAAGTTTTTTCTTCATATTTCTATTGTAACAACACCTCTAATTTTACTCCTATTCTCAGCCATATTAACCCCTTAAATTTTAGAAGTAGAAAATATAGAAAAGTGCACGTGAAAAAAAATGAAAAATGCAACATTCTTTTATTAATATTGGCTCAGTTGGGGACTGGGGAGATAGCTCAGTAGAATAAGCACTTCCCTCGCAAGCACAAGGGTCTGAGTTCAATCTGCAGATCAGCAAAAAA